>JAPMOB010223473.1:0-10745 GCA_029875015.1 Lepomis gibbosus
GAGTGGTCGAAATTATCAGTTGAAAAAAATGCACCTGACTTCAAATACAAACATTTGTACAAAATGTCTTATGCTACCCCAAACAGGGCCCCTCCACAAATTTGTATTTTCTCACTCCAAGGTTTTCTGAAAAGTTGGCATCCCTGGGGGCATCCCGTACGGACCGGAAGTGCAAGCTAGCTTGCTACGTTTGTGATAAAGGTGTTGATAGCCCCCCCCGAAGCCCCCTACGCTCACCAAAACCATCAGAAATGTTAGCACCTAAATCTAAGTCACTGACTTTATGCATGTTAACCGGCTGACATCGGCCGTGATGTGCGCAGCTGTAGGGTCCCTCATGTTTTTGCAACGTAGCAAACGGGGGCGTTTCAAGCGGACGGATGAAGGGTACCTTTAGCATAAAATCCTTACGCTTTGTCACGCTGTCTGAGAGCGTCTGTTGTGACGCATTGAGATGAGAATGCGTTGAATATCTTTGTTTATAATTGGAAACTGCAGAGTTGGCGATTATGCTCACTACTTCTCATATTGCACTTTGTGATTTGATCCATTGTTAATATATAAACATATTCATTAGTGCTGCTTTAAATAAAAAGTTCCATTTCTGTGAAGTGTTTTAAACCTGTGTTAATGGTAGATTCAACAATGATTTTGTTGATGAGTTGGTTTAGTGTTTTGATAAACTGAATTGTCGGACCATTTTAACCACTTTAGACCAATGCTCATGATATATCTCAGGATTAGAGACACATCTATTGTAATGGAAGACCACTCATCTCGGAACCAACACAATTTTCCACATGGAGTGAAGAGAGAACATTCTTTTCTTCACTAATTCACTGCTGATGTAATGTGCAGCCCATCTCCTTGTCATTATTTAAATACAATCACATCCTTGTTTGATTAATGTTTATAAAATAAGCATGAGGGCGGAAACATGAGGTCATACACCACATGCTGAGTGCACTGTTTTCTGATGAATGTCCAAACTTGCTGTTTCGCTCTGTTACACTGATTTAATTAATTGATGATGTGATCCAAATGAGATGTTTGACACCCCTGGCATGAATGATAACCACATGTCATTAGTCGAGTGCAACGAGTTCTGAAATAACAGATTTTTTTTCTGAACTGTAGCTGTTTTTTTTAATACAGTGTGCTTTTGTCTCTGATATCACGTAAATCATTTTTCAACTTCAGTCTTATCGTCATGTCTGGGAACGTTCTCCATCTTCTGTCATAGTTGTTCCCATTGTTTGTAGGAGTTGTTATAACATTATGCTCACAAAAGCAGAAGTACATTATGTCATCGCTGCAACAAAGCCCACCCTGTTTTCATTCCCAGGTCAACACACCAACAAGAGAATGGTATCGACCTTCTCAGCTCAATTTGAAAAAGAAAGCTTCTTAACTCTGTTCTTTCTAACTTCAGACCCATCTCTAAACTGTCTTTCTTATCTAAAGACATGGAGAAAGTAGTTTTTACCCAGCTGCAAACATTTTAAATGAATCATATTTTTTATGAAAAGTTCCAGTCCTGTTTCAAACCCTGTCACAGCGCTGAAACTGCACTTTTAAGAGTTTTAATGATTTGATTTTAACTGTTAATTCATCTGTCTCTGACGTCCTAGTGCTCCTAGACCTCACTGCTGCCTTTGATACTGTTGACCGCTCAGTCCTCTTGTCACGGTTGGAAAACTGTGTAGGAGTTAAAGGTACTACACTTAGGTGGTTTCAATCCTATAGGGCTGAACAATAAAATAATAACAATAATTAGCACAATATTTTTTTTTTCAATAACAATATAACAAATGTTCAATAAATGTTTGATTTCATTCACTTGAATCAAACACAAATTAGGACTTAATTGTTTTACAAAGATGCTTATTTTGTTGAGGAAAAAGGACTGAAAGAAGCTTTTACTTAATTTTACACGTATGTAATTAGATTTTCTCGCAATTGTTTTGAGGGTGGCACGGTGGGGAAGTGGGTGGGTTCAAACCCCGGTTGCCCCAGCCTTTCTGTGTGGAGTTTGCATGTTCTCCCCCGTGTCTGCGTGGGTTCTCTCCGGGTTCCTCCCACCATCCAAAGACATGCAGGCTAGGTTAATTGGTGTCTCTAAATTGTCCTTAGGTTCGGAAGCCTCCCCGCGACCCTGTACGCAGTATAAGCTGTTGACGATGGATGGATGGATGTTAATTGTTTTGAATGTTCTGCCTCAGATTTGTGAAGTGATCCACTGTTTGGCATCAAGTGTTGAACATAAAGAAAAGTTTAAACCACAATTAACCATCAGGTTACTTTAACTTTCACTCAGGAGCAGAAATCAGCCTTTAAACCTGAAAGAAATAATGATTTGATACTCGTGATAATTATCGATATCGAAAGACATGAAACACGTAGTGATATCGTGATAACATTTTTGGCCATAATCCAGACTTACAATCTTATATAACAGATAGGAAGTCTCTGTCCACCTCGGTAATTATTCCTCTCCATTTCCCTGTGGTGTCCCTCAAGGTGCTGTCTTAGGCCCCATCTGATTTTGTTTATAAATGCTGCCCCTGGCCTCCATTTTTGAGAAGTACAAGGCAGTGGTGTGGGTTGGGGTAAATTTATGACGAAGCCAAGTGAGAGGGGAGATCCTTTTTATCTAATGCATTGTGCATTACAGTGCGGGGTAAAATTTTACACAAAATTGAATCTTACTTTAAACATGTGCATTGTCTGTTATCAATACACATGGTGAAAGACCCATTATCGACATATACACTCTCTCTCTCACTTACTCAGTCACTCTCTCTCTCAGTCCAAATAGCATACATAGCCCCCTGCTTATGGTGCAAGTTAAGAATAAAAGAAGCATTCACAAGCTCAATCAGAAGATGACTGAAGATTTTGCATAGTAGCAGTGGTGCTGGTGCATCACATAGGCCTACATACTTCTTAATACTTGGCCAAATGTTCATAACACAACATCACTGAAGACTAACAACCGAGTACCAGACTAACAGAGTATAAACAATTATTCAGGTAGCCTAACCTGGCCTAGTGCCCTGTGGCAGGTTCTGTCTGTGGTGCTCATTATTTATGCATGCCACAGTAAAGACAATAAGGTTACTTCAACTGACTATTCATTTGCAGCTACAGGCAAGCAAAGCAAAACAAAGAAACCACATTAAAAATTGCACACACGGCTGCAGTTCAGTTAAGTTCAGAGAGAGAAGGAGATGAAATTTCACTCACCAACACAATTAAGGCCATTCTCCTGTCTGTCATGGTGGAAAAGTGGTCAATAACCAAGTTATAGAATTTCCCACTGGATTTTACGTTCTCCGCAACAAGCAATTCTCAGCAACTCTGTACAGGTATAGTTTTCCTCATTGAACATCCAAAACACCTTTTTTCCTCTCCAGGCCAGCTCCAGTTTTGGCATTGGTCTTCCGTCAGATTTAATCTTAAATTTCTGCTGTAGTGGTAATTTAGTAAAACTATTTATTATAACTAAAAAAATCCATATCTGCACCAGCTAAAGTTGCAAACAGCTCCCGTTATTTCATCTGAATGATGTTGATCACATGCTGTGATTTGTTTGGCGTGAAGCCAGACAGTTGGCTTCCCTTGGTATCGTCGTGACTAATCACAGTTAGGTAGTGGCATGACAGTGGCCTCATCTGATTGGTTAATCATTTAATTTTTTTTACAAAGAAATACCAACTCTGTCTGGCCTCCCTGTGTAGTCAGACTGAAGGTCAGTCTATGGTGGTGCAATAAAGTGTTTCACCACACATCCAACACATTGCATTTATTCATTCAATTCCTGCAGTTAGTCCAAAATGCTGCTGCCCGCCTCCTGACAGGAAAGAAGAAGAGGGGCCACATCACACCTGTGTTGAGCTCCCTCCATTGGCTTCCTGTTCATTACAGGAGGGATTTTAAAATCTTTTAAAAATGTCTTAAAGGATTGGCTCTGCTTTACAAAACAGACCTTCTTCGCATTCATACTCCAGCTAGAGCGCTGAGGTCTGCCATTCTCCTCCTCCTGGATGTACCCAGAAGCAGACTTAAAATCAGAGGCAATTGAGCCTTTAGTGTAGCTGCCTCCAACCGGTGGAACAACCTGCCAGTCCAGATCAGGACTGCCTCAACTCTCAAACGTTTTAAATCACTGTTAAAAACATACTTATTTTCTCCAAGTTAAACCAATTATTATCCCTGGAGATTTTAATATCACTATATATATATCATATACTGTATGATCTATTGTCTTATTGCTGTACTTATGACTGTATTTTGTAATTACTGTTTTATAGACCATATAGGTCAACCTTGTTGTTGTGTGCTACATTTGCTACAAATTGATATTGATATTGATAAACTGAAATTGTTGACAAAAAAAAACATATGGTGAATAAGAGGTGAAACGTCTCCGAGTATCTTCAACCAGTTGCCCTTGATTTTAACCCACCTTGGATTACCATGAGCTTGATGACTGAGAATCTTCACAGACATATTAGTCTAAATTTAGCCTCCTTGAATCAGCTGGAGAAACGCTTGTCTACCAGATCGGCAGAGAAAGGGGTAAGTAAGAAATTAAGCCCTCCCTCCCTCCCTCCCTCCCTCCCTCCCCCTCAATGCCTCTGCCCAGAAGGGATGTGGAGGCCCATGTGTGTCAGATCCAGTTGAAGATGACGTACCACAGCTGGGCCTTCACCTCCTCTTCAACTTGGGTCAGTCAGCATGATTGATCAACGCGTGAACTGACGTGCTTTTTCAGTACACTGTACAATTAAAGAAACACAGAGAAGCGCACCCATAGCTGAAGGCTGACATGTGCTGGTAAAAGAACAATACACAGTTCCCCTCAGACATGCATTTGAATGGCAGTTATAATCTAGATTATTTATACGGTGGTTTTCTAAAATCAGAGTTTATGAAGTGCTTTACAAGGCATTCAAATAAGGTTGAAGAATGAAGCTGTAGAAAAGTATTACAGGAAAGAAAAATATTAAATTTTCCCAACAAGCTTCTCAGTGAAGCTTGTAGGGAAAATTTAATGTTCATTCTCAGTGTGTGTGCACTGGAGGTTTCACATTCCGACATCACACTTACCTGCACACATCCGAAGTAACATAAACCAAAACACACTTTTTTAAGTAGAGGGGCACTTTGAAAATATCAGTCAAATATATTTTATTTAAATGACATCACCCACACACCCACAAAATCACTGGGTTAATAACTGACCCACTATCAGTTGTTTTGACCCAGTACTTTTTATATTACTGTTTGGTTACTGGATCAAAACAACTCCTTTTCTTGGGTGGTTTTCTTCTATTGGGACTGGGTCAAATTAAGCCCTCAGTTTATACACAGTTTTTAACCCAATCAATTAAGGCTGTAGTTTCATTTACACAGAACATTCAGGACTTTTTTTTTTTAAAAGAATGATGATGATCATCCTATCCATCGCTAATAATAAGACTGTACTCACCAAAATAATTGCATTCATTTGTGTTGACATGGGGAAATAGGACAGGCCTCCCAAGTTGATGTGCATTAACCTGTGAAGACGCTACTTGTATGTGGACTTACATACAAAACAATAAGCAGGGCCGGGGTGTTGTGGCGCATATGGACAGAGTTGTGCATAACAAGCAGTGTTGCGGCAGAGAAGCTGTTCTCCACCAAAGACAAATTGTTTAACCACTCTTTGCAGGGCTTTCACGGTCCTGTTCGGTGGTGTTTCCGTACCAGACAGTGGTGTTTCCAATCAGGATGCTCTCAACCGTGCAGAAGTATTTGAGGGGACAAGTGGAATATTTTCGAAAGTCTGAGGTGGAACAGTCTGTGCCTTGCCTTTCTTAACACTAAGCCTGTATGCAGCGTCCAGATCATGTCCTCGGTGCTGTGGACACAAAGGCACTTGAAGCTGTCCACCCTCTCCAACCAGGACCTGTTGATATTAAGGGGGGCGTAGTTCCTTCCCTGGTTCTTCCCAAAAGTCCACTGTTAGCTCCTTAGTCATTCTGATGTTTAGAAGCAGGCTGTTGTCCTTACAACAGCACGTGTCAAGGATGAGGGTGGAAGATGTCTGTCCACCCAGCTGCTACAGAGGTGAGTGCCACGGGGTGGTTGTCATTCATGCAGGCTGTTTTCTTGGGCATAGGGATGAGGAGCGTGGGTCTCGCAGCCAGGAACAAGTTAAATATCATTGTGGACATTGTGGTCAGCACATAGTTTAAGGCAGTGGTTCTCAAAGTGGGGTCCTTGACGGGATTCCAGGGTGTCCCAACCAAAAAGGGGAAGACATTTTTTCACATAATTGTAAGTAAAACAATGACTGAAGGTAGGGCCACTGTGGTTATGGGTTTCACACAGTTTTTCTAATAAATAAATCATCTAAAAGCAAAAATCCTACCAGATTAGAATTAAGGTCCCTATAAGCCAGAATCTTGTGGTCTAATTTGTGTTTGAGAACCACTGGTTCAAGGAGCCACCCACTGATAAGCCTGGTCGTGCTGTTTCCTTGGTATTCACATGCTTGAAAGCCCTCCACCCATATATTAACCTCTGCTTCATCTGTCAGTGAGTGGTTTAAGGACAGGAATGCTGTGACATACAGTGAACTGGAGTAAAACTGCAGTCCAGTTTCATGACACAAACAATCAGAATCAAATAAAATTATGATATTGCTAAAGACTGCCAGCCATAATCATGGGTTGCTGAGCTTTCAGGTTCAACTTAAACCTGTTGTACATATAAAACTTATATGCCTCACAGTTTTCCTGAGAAAAAAGAGGATTATTACAGACATTTCAGGAGCGCTTACTTTGATTTTAGATTATCAGGGAAAACAAATTTACCTTTCTGGCCAGTCTCATCATCCGACAGTTCATATTTTTTGCCTTATTGGACTTTGTTCTAAGAGAGATAAGAAAACTAGTAAAATAAGACCTATGTTTAAAGTAAAATTTCTCTTCAATTGCATACAGTCCCCAGCAGCCATCATCAATAAAGAATAGCATGAAAGTCAAAACTCAGGGCAAAAAAATTTCACATGCCTCAGAAATGACATTTGTGAGTATAAAATTACTATAACTGATAGAAATTATGCCCAGGTTGTAACAAAGAATTATTCTAGTCTGAATAGCAGAGCAAAACTCATTTCAGATGAGACTTAAGCTAAGAGGAGCGTAAGGGGGGAATATAAAAAAGGGAGAAGAAGGCAAGAAAAAGAACGAGGGGTCCAAGTCCAAAGATCCTTACAGTAAGTGCAGGGAGGTCAGGCAGGATAAGGAAATAGGAATCGCCTCCTCCTGATTCCTCTCATGTGGCGTCACGCCAGACCAATCAGCTGTTCTCTGGTCAGAAACCTGGTCATCTGTAAACCTCCTCCTCCTTCTTCACTGCCAGTAATGGAGAAAAAGACTGGATATATTTCTTTGCAAGACTTGAAATCTCTCCACCTGCCACATGCCAGGGTGTGTGAGGGATATCACTGGAAGTTAGACGGTACTGGACTGCAGTTTCATGATTTCACAACTTTAGCCTCGGGATCCCCTTTCAATTTATTTCCCCCTGGAGGAATGTGGAAGGTGTGTTAGTGTGTCTAAATGTAAGTGTGTGTATAGCCAGAGCTATTCACAAAAACCAGTCAATTTACCGACTGTGCACTGCAGCTAGCTAGAAACCTACGCAATTTACACTTACTTTTAGTACAGGCACCACCTGCGTGAACATTGGCATTAGAAGTAAATCATGAGGTGGGGAACCGTCAAGTATTGATATAATTCAAAGGGCAACTGAGCCAGTCTTAACATACCGTCAGAATTGGGGATTCCTTCGCTAAGCCCCGCCCACCTTAGCCTCGCATTGCCTCCGAGCGGACAGGAGGTGCCCACGCTTTGAAGTAACTTTTACTAGCAGCCAAAACAGCAGCTGTAACACAGTGAATCTATATGTTTGACCGTCAGAATTTAAGCGAAATGACTCTTTCACTATTAGAATGTGATCCATTCCGTCGGTAACATTTAAAAAGGCTAAACCGGAAGTTAGCCTACTTGGACGCTGTAGTGCTACTGCTGACTGTGTAATCCCAGAATGACGGACACACCTACGCAGGAGTATAAAATAACATTACATTAGGAACAATCCACAGCCGATATTTTTCTAGATTTATTTTAGTTTCTGGAAAATGATTAGATCGTACTTCTCCTATCAACCTCTCTGGGTAGCGACTGTAACTATTACAAGTGCCCCAGGAGGGCAAACAGCGTTTGACCATATCTTAGAAAAATACAGTAAAAAAAAGGCTAGAAAACGACTCATTTTGCATTCAAGTCAAGCGCAGCCATGAATGTGTCGGACCTCACTTAAAACGAGGACTTTACTGCGCTGTTATTGGCCAGCTGTGTATTCAGGGCGTGGATTAGCTTGTAAGCATTCTAGGATTCGCCACAAATTTGTGTGTTTTGTTCTGGGAAATTAATTTAAAGCACACTTCACGCTATAACTTCATCGAAAAGATAATTCCAGTTTTTTACAACTTGAGTCTAATTTTTGTAGTTTTGGCCTCATTCCTGTTATTCCTAATGACAACGTTTATACCAAATGCTATTGCTGATGTTTATCTTAAAATCAACAGGGCAGGAAACAGGAGCACTCAAATGAACAGACAGGCTGGGTTAGGTTCAGGGCAGACAAACGTATTTGGAGGAAAATGAGTTGATAATTAGTGTTGGCTTGTTTGCAGTACAATTATATCATAATGAATGAAAGAACATTTTCAGCCCCAGACTGACCTAGCCCCGTGCCTCAAAGCACTTTGTGCCATCTGCCATCAGACTCTACAATCCCAACATCTCCCATCTCCATTGTCAGATGCTATTTTGATTGTATATAGTGTATTTTTCTTACAAACTGATGCTGCTTATATATTTTACATATTAACTGCACTTTTATTGTATTTTGTGCTTTTCCCCCTGTGCTGCTATGCCAATTTGAATTTCTCCCATGGGGGATCAATAAAGGAACATCTTATCTTATCTTAGATTGAAGTATGTACGTGTAAAAATGTTTTTCTTCTAACTTTAGCTGTAGTAAGTGGGGTATAAACACTATAAAGAGCATTTGGGGGAAGGAATGCAGAGAAATAAACACAGAGATCAGCTGCAGCTTTAAGTCAAAAATATTGTTCTTTAAAAACTAATATCAGAGTCCTGAAACGCATCAATATTGCCGTTGTTATTGCCGTTCAAAATCCCATATGTGTGAAACTCTGTCTTTGCGTTATGTAACTACAGTACGTGTGAGAAGGACTTTACTGCAGCAGTAAAAGCTCGCTCTCCTCCAGCCTCCTGGGTCGTCCCATTGACCTTCTCTCCATTCCTCTCCCACCAGATGGGAAGGTTGGATCTTCCCTTTATATCAACTCCACATGCTGCCTTTGGCTCATGCCATCACAAAGTGAGGAAAAATGTACCGCTGTATGTTACAATATAAATCTATGTCTTCAAGAATCTCCACTGTGTATTTAATGACACAGAGTAATATGAGACCACCTGGGAGCCAGGGGAGGGGAGGTTTATGTTAAGTGTCACTCATCCAACTGCAAATACTGTTGTCCATTAAAACTAAACCTTTTAATCGTGCCTTGTTAGAAAGCAGCACCAAATAATGATGTAGTGGCTTAACACGCCTTTTACAAATGCAGCTGAAGACTGCAGACAAAGAGACTGCCTGGAGGACGCACCCAAGATGTATCCTGTGTTGTATCGATAGATTCAGGTGGCATGATGGTAGGGAGAGACACATCAATGGTAAGTGAAAGACAATGCTTTGTGTCCTTCCCTGGCATTTTTGCCTTTACTTAAGAAGGCCGACATTTTGGATGTGTTTGTATTTTTCCCACCAGGTTTCTCTCCTTTCATCACCTGCCACAGCCCGAACTACAGAGCCGGAGTTTCACCTCAACTGGAAGAACAGCGCCCTCTCCCTGTCATGTACCTTAAAGCAATCCTGCAGATTTCTGGACAGATCTGTCCCTTCAGACTTCTGCTCTTCTTGGTATCATTTATGTACATTCATAGTTAAGTTATTCATAGTTAATGTAACATGTCATATTTCTGATGTCTCATTTTTAAACAGTTGGTGCAAATGAGACACTATTTGCAGATATGTATGGTGTGGTAAAGCGTGGGCATGGATACTCATTTGTCTCAGTTGTTGCCATTGCAGTTGTTATGGAAAATCAAATTACTCTCTCTGGTACAACATTTAATCATGAGGAAAGATGACATTGGTCATATGAAGAGCAGGTGGCCATTTGGGTTGTTTTATACTGATCCAAAGTCAGCATTTTGCTCTTCACACCTTTACACACATGGTTGTTTCATAGACGACCTTTAATAAAAAAATTACATTTCCATCTTTATCCTTTTTTGAATGATAAATCCTAGATTATCCCTAAGAATCTTGTAAATATAATCTAAAATATAGAAATAGAAAAGAAAAAACTACCTGCCACTGAGTTCGCCTGCCTGAGATCTGAAGACTTTGGAAGGCAAGGCAAGTTTATTTGTATAGCACATTTCAACAACAAGGTAATTCAAAGTGCTTTACATAAAACATAAAAGCAACAGGGAAATATATAAAGACAAAAACAAACAGTTTAAAAATCTAATAAAAGGCTAAGAACGAAGAAAAAGAAACAGGACAGTAAAAGTTACAGTGCAGTGTAAGTT
>JAPMOB010223476.1:0-22616 GCA_029875015.1 Lepomis gibbosus
TCTTGACTTGTGAACTCTGCTCCTCGCCTGTGAAGTACTGCTGCTTCCTGCCCGTGGGTCAGAAGTGTTTCTGCAGGAAGCCAGAGTACCAGGGTCACTTTGTGGTAGTGTGCGGCTTCAACAGGACCACTGGCTGTATTTTCTACAACAACCCTGCATATTCTGACCGTGAGTAATCTTATATGTCCAAAACATGCGCAGAATTTGTTAGAAATGATACCAGGACTTGGATGCCTGTTGTCTTTTTCAATATTTGGATTAATCAATAAGTTAATCAACAGAAAAATAAATGGCAACAATTTTGAAACTCTTAATTTTCTAAATCATTCATCGGGTACTAAATGCATTTGCAGTTTAGTTTCTCAAATGTATGGACTCGCTGTTTTTGTCCTTTTAGACGTTAGCAGTTTGGCTTCTGGACTATTGGTCAGACCAAACAAACATATGAAGACCTCACCATTGGGCGTTTTTAATTTTAAATAATTAAGACTAAAAAGTTAAAATTGATGCAAAATCATCAGTCAACTTTCATTGCATAACAAGACTAAAAGTGAGTCATGCTAGTAGCTCTGATGGCACAGTGTCATTCGAGCTAAATGCTTATTTTTAGCAGCTATAATGTGTACCATGTTCACCATCTGAGTTTAGTAGGTTAACATGCTAACATTGGCTAATTAGCGGTAAACACAAACTGCAGCTGGGCCTGATGGGAATGCCTTTAGTTTTACATGTTTTTTCAAACCAAAGTAGTAAACAAATTAAGGTGCATTTGACTTTATGCGGCGCTGTGCAGCGCTGACGTGGTGCCAACTTTCGCCGGCGCTGCAAAATGTCACCATGTCAAATGACATGGAAACCGTGGGGGGGCAAGGCCGCAAGTCCGGTGTTATGCCGAGTTTTACCTGCCTGCCGAGAATTGCTTGCACCTCCAAATAATGCTTTTAAACGCTATAATATTCTTTGTGGGCTTCATCAATGATAATAAATGATTCGAAGTATATATTTTATTAACGTTTAGAGTCTGTAGCTAATTAAATATATGTGGTGATAACACTGTTTGATGAATGAGCACAGTATAAATTGTCTGAGAAGGACCTAAAGAGGTGGATGCATATTCCGGCAGATCAAATTTTGAAGGCTACCTGCCGAGATTTGCATCCACCTCTTTTCTCAGCATAAATGACCGTTGGCACCCGCGAGGTGCATGCAATTCTTGGCAGGCAGGTAGAATTTGGCACAACACCTGGTCTCACTTTATTTTTCATTTGTCACTGATCTCAGCTCCCAGTAAGCTCAAACAGGTAGAATGTGTCCGACTTGACAGGCCTTTTTTATTCCCCACCCCTGCAGTCATCTGCACATCACATTAGACTATCAAGTCGGCGAAAGTCAGCTGCAGTCGAACGCACCTATTAAAACTCATCCTGAGTGGTACATAGATGTCTGAACTTCATGGCAATAAAATAGTTGTTGGCATTTCACTCAAAATACCAAATGTGAACCTCATGGTGGCGCTAGAGGTAAAGTCAAGGGATCACCAAAGTAATTATCTAGGAACCATGAATGTTTGTACCAAATTTAATGGCATTCATCTAATACTTGTTTGTTGTGGTGGACCGACCAACAGATTGATGGGAGCTAAAAGTGGAAGAAAGTTATGTCTTCTGACTCTGTGTTTGTGTGCACTTGTTTTAATCAGGGGTGTGCTGCACCAGCATCAGTAACTTTGAGGAGGCTCGGCGGAGCTATGGGACAGATGAGGATATCCTGTTCATCTTTAAGGAGAGTTGATGGACTGTGATGGTGAATTTGGATTTCACTCTTCTTCAGCTCCTCATTATAGTGGCATGATGCTGCAGGTCAACAGTCTTGGACTAGAGGCTCATCCTGTTGTTGCAGATCCCCCGGGCCTTACTCTCCGGTGCTAATAAGCCCAACTGCTCACATGAAAAGTACTGCAGAATCCCCGCTCTTATTCCCTCGTACACAGTCCGCAATGCTCGATCCTTTTTGAGATGAGCAGGTGTGTACACATGAATTGTATTGCATGTGTTGAATTTTAATGACTGACTCAAGTATTGGAGCTGTTGAAATCTCTAACTGTTGAGTACTTGTGAAAACTACAATGGATGAAATGTGGGACATACAATAGGAATTAACAAGAAGTAGTGTGCACATAATTCAGGGCTGATGATGCCAACATTTAGTATATCAAATTTATTTGTTCTGTTCAGTCTGAAGCATCGCCTACACTTGCCTTTTTAAAAAAATCCTAACTCACCTCTCAGTCACTTTTTTTCTGATGATTCTATCAACAGGGAATACAGGAAGTAGTTGTGTTTTAAGAGTCTCAGGTAATTAATGCCCTGACGTGCGCATCAAAAGACAAAACTAATTCAATGCAATACTCCATAGTCTGTCTATGGAACTCAGTCTGCCTGCTGCCTGTAAAAGAACATGGAGAGTGGATTAAGCTACTGACACTTGAACATTCATTTCACCGGGGGGAAAAATGTCGTGGCAACTTGCTGGATAGATGGATATTCCATGTTTGTTCATGTGGCAGAACAGAGGTGTAATATTTGACTCAATGTTCTGTTGAAAGCAGAAGGTAATTTCCTCATTGTTATTTGTTAATTTTGCTATTGTGTCAATTATGTATTTTTTTTTGCACTACTCTTTTTAAACCAGACATAATTATGTTATTTAAATGAAAGATTTTACTTCTCTGAAAAGTGATCTCTTCCTGGCTGTGCTCTTTGGTCAGAAACAGGGCGTTTTAAACTGCAAACTCTATTTTTTATTACACATAGAGCTGCATTTATTATATGTTGTGATTAAAGGATTTGAACATATGCTCCATCCAAAATGTCATTTTCTTCTGTCAAAATTAGTATTTAATGAGGCACTTTAACTGTGACATTTTGCCAGAGAGGATAAAAATGGGCCTGGGCCTTGTTTTTCATAGTATTTATTAATGTGGGCTATCATATTAGCCAGCTAGTATAACCATATTAATTCTTTTCTAGCTCACTTGGTTCTTTGGACAACCAATTCATCATGTAGTACATCAGTAGTAAGATGAGGAAGCTACTGTATCTTCCGAAAGCAAAAGAGTAATTATAAAATAGTACCTAAAGTCTGTAATAGAGGAATTACGAGAGGACACCAAACTGCTAAAAACAATCATTCCTCCCCAAACAGGTGCAACAAAGCTGATTGGAAAATGAGGGAGACCTCAATCTCAAACATTTTCTTCTCATAGTCCTGAAAGTGTTAAATCAGCCAAAATTGCCTAGATGCTGTCCTTTAAATTAAAGTTTTTATTAAATTATATACATTTATAAAAGTCGAATTTATAAGCAATAAAAAAACCCTTTGCCAATTAAGCTGCCATCGTCTCACTTTAATCAATCTTAATTAATTAATTACTTATCACTTATAAAGAACATGGGTTTTGTTTGAATTAGCTTTTCTGAGATAAAGTGATGGAACACAGTGGAACCAATCTGACAAACAGAACGTCAAACAAAACTGCCTCAACTTGGTGCGTTTCATACTTTCAAGAACTATAGTGGGATATCATCTACTCCTTTACTATGTTTGGTTTGAAGTCATGTCTGACAGCCTTGGCGAGTTCCTCTGCATACTCAGCATACCGCCCAGTCATCTGCAAAGAAAGGTACAGTGAACAGGTGGATTAACAGTAGTCCAGGAGAACAGATTGTATTTTTGAGCCAAAAACCGCACACAACCTCTCTTTAATGGATATCAAAACAGGACTTACAGGCTGCTGCTTATGTTAAGCCCACTTATACAGTTACCGGGCACTTTCTTATTCTGGTCAATTGCTTGTTAACACAAATAGCTAATCAGCCAATCACATGGCAGCAACCTAATGCATTTTGGCATGCAGACGTGGTTAAGACAACTTGCTCAAGTTCAAACCGAGCACCAGAATGGGGAAGAAAGGGGATTTAAGTGACTTTGAACGTGGCATGGTTGTTGGTGCCAGACGGAGCTGATCTGAGTATTTCAGAAGCTGCCAGTCTACTGGGATTTTACACACACACCCATCTCTAGGGTTTACAGAGAATGGTCTGAAGAAGAGAAAATATCCAGTGTGTGGCAGTTGTGTGGACGAAAATGCCTTGTTGATGTCAGAGGAGAATGGGCGGACTAGTTTGAGATGACAGAAAGGCAACAGTAACTCAAATAACCACTCGTTACCATCTAGGTATGCAGAACACGGTCTCTGAACGCAGCAGAAGACCACTGAAAATTCACACAAGCACACCAAAAAATTGGACAATAGTAGATTTGAAAAACTTTAACTGGTCTGATGAGTCTCGATATTCAGATGTTAAGGTCAGATTTTGGCGTAAAAAAAATTAAAGCATGTCCGACCATGTAGCAAGGTGTACCTAAAACAGTGGCCAGTGAGTGTAGTTACCTTAAAACTCCATTTGTCGCTGATTTGTCTGTTCAGGTTGAGATCCATTTCTACCACCAAAAGTCCATCACAGGTCCTAGAGAGCCCCGGGGTGCGGCTGCCGTCCGGAGCAGCCACATAACTGGATCCATAGAAGTGTCCAAAGTCATGATGAGCTGTAAAAGTCAGGAGAGCTGTCTGTAACTGTAACTGAAATAATTCCCCCTGCCAGTAATAGCTTCTTACTATACGTGGGGTAGCTTGGGGTAAGACGGCCCCCCTAAGCTCAATGTCTATTTTCTGACACATTAAGGAACTTTTTATTGATTTTTTGTATCTTCAATAGGCTATGCTTTGGGTAACATAAATTAATTTGTATTTAATCAAATCTATTTTCTAGGGAAAAGGAATTTTCACTGGGGTAAGATGCCCCCTCTATGGTGTGAAATCACTTTAATAGAGTCAGAATCAGCTTTATTTGTCAGGTATGTGTACACATATAAGGAATTCAACTCAAGATAGTACATTGCTCACGATGTGCTTACTTGCATGCAATAATACAATAATAAAATCACACACAGGCTACAGTATAGAGAACACATATATACATTAAAAACAAAAACAATATAGACAGAATATGTGCTAATAGGTAACTAGCTGATTAAAAGCAAGGGGAATATTTTACCCCAGGTTACCCTACTTTACAGACTAAACATGATGACTGGGAGGGAAAAATGAACTGATAGATAAAACAAATACTGCAACATGTCAAGACTACACATTTATTAAACCAGGTTTGTTCGGGTATTCTAGACATGTTGCAGGATTACGTGTTTCTGTGCTGAATAATATTCAGGTTATCCTTAAAAATAAATGGCACATTTTGATTCAACTACGCACAGTTCACCATACAAGTTCATGAAAGTTCTAGGAATTAAATCTCTTACCTTTTTTTCCATCGCCAGATGTGAATTCACTTTTGAAATGCTCCTGTGTGAAATACAACAATGCACACAATGTCACACAAGCACCTAACAGTGGTTGTTCAGCAGCTGAGTTGAGACACTGACACTGAATTCACGTCAGTTTCGGGGATGTGGAACGTTTCACTACCTATTGCTATGTGTATGTTGCTTTCAATGTCAATAGTCTGTGTTTCTGTAGCATTCACCAAAAGAAAACCTACAGGTAATGATTGCAGTTATAGAGATTGACTTACCGTCCCAACACGGTTGATTGCACAAGTGAAACAGTGGTTAGCTATTGCTGCATTCCTGGCCTCTATAGGCCACATTGGCTCACTGTAGAGAATAAAAACCATTATTGTTGATGTAAATATTTAACAGTAAAGAGAAAGGATTAGATTACAGTGCCAGCATACAATATGCTGAAGACATGCTTTTCCAACACCAAATCCCTGCAAGGTCACCTTAATCTGAAAACACAACCTGAATTAACCAAAGTATGTTAAAGTCAAGGGCAACTGGAACTCGGTATCTTCAGCCAAGTCCAGTTGCCCTTGACTTTAATCTTCTTTGGATAACTATGACCTGGATGACTAAGAATCTTCACAGACAACCTGAATTAAGCTTACTAAAAAATCCCCCCATGGGCCATATAATATTCAAGCATAGGAAGACTGTGTATAGTGTATATTTTTTTCCCTCAGGGCAATTGGTAATACAGAATGTCAGAAATAATACTTACTGCCTTTTCTGCCTTACCTCAGAGCTCCAACAGTAGCTGAGGGGTTAAAGATGATCTCGGCTCCATTCATGCTGTACATGAACCAGTTGAGAGGGTGATGGCGCCCATAGCAGATATTTACCGCTATCTTCCCAAACTGTGTCTGGAACACTGTGTGGCCTGTGTTGCCCTCCATATAATATGTAGACTATAAAAATAAAAATAGAAAAAACATAGGGCACATAGCAGTTTGCCTGATTTCACACAGGTGCAGTGTATCATAGTCTAGCCGAAATTACACACTTACCTCATTAAAGTCTCCAATCCTGGGAATATGGTTCTTCCTGCTCTTTCCCAGCACATTTCCAGAGTTGGAGATCACCACCGCTGTGTTCCACAGAGTGTTGTGCGGCTCTTCTCTCTCCAAAATTGGAGAAACAACTACCATGTTGTACTTTCTGGCCAGCTAATGACAGAATTACAGTGAGTATTCAGCTTGTGTTCTGTAATGAAGCATGTCAATGCACTGTGTAATCTCACCTCTTGGCAGAAGCGCGTGGTCATTCCTTCTTCAGCAGACTCGGCAAACTCTGTCCATGGTTCTTTCTCACGGGTGCAGAAAGCAAAGGGCATGTCTAAAACACAGGTTGGTCTTGTTTACTGACTAATATGTAATGTGTAATGTTGGGACATGTGATGGATGATTGATGTAGTTCAGACTCATGAAGCACTCACTCCAGGTCTCCTGAAAGCAGACAATGTTTACCCCGCACATGGCTGCTACCTCAACCATTTCACCAATTCGACTATGCATGGCATTGATCTGTGGAGGGAGACAGCCAAAGGATTTGTAGCAGTTCATTTTTACCTGAACAGACGAAATTCATTCTATCACGTCTTACAACATCCCGTCAGTGTGTACCCCTTTGCTACTGTACCACCAACAGGCCTGTTTGCATGTTTTGTTCGTAAAAACGTCCTGACCTGGTCCAAGACGGGGGCATCAGTGGGCAGAACAATGCAGTTCTGAATGAGTCCCACGCGGATCCTTCTGGGTGGCCTCAGCTGTTCCTGTCCAGCTTCAAACATATAACCCTTCAGCTCAAAGTTACGCTCGGAGGCTGCATGCAAAGCGCATGCGGGGAGGTCCAATTTCCTTTAACAGAGAAGATTATTCATGAGTGTTAACAAAATAGACACCTAAATGACAAGATAGGTGCACGATTCCATGTAGTAAGTGAGCACAATGTTAAAATACGCTGTCTCTCAGGCCTTAAAGTCAACAGTGAGAAGTAAGCAAAACCTTTGCCCTCTTGGTTTTTGTGTATTCTTCTCAGACAGTCACATCAAGGTGTAATATGTATGGACAGCAGTAGCTTTCATTTATTGCATATTGGCACAAAGAGGAGAAGGAGTGGAGAAAATGAGAGGAGATCAAACGCTCCTGCTTACCCCCGAAATTTACTTTAATATAAAACAAAACTCACTAGTGGAAACAAATAAATGTCAGTGGTCACATTTTGGCATATCAGCCAGTATCAGCAAATGATTAAGTACTACATTCTGAATTTCTACAATGAATAAAATATTCTAGGAGAGATTACTGATGTTCACAACATACATTTTTTTAACCAGGGGAACAACCATTTGAATATTAAAGTGAAATTAATTAAAATAATTCAAAATGATTGTAAGGTTAATGTAAAGTAACTTTGACTAGCTCCTCAAGCAGTGGTCTCAATTCAATCCTCCCTCCTTTTAAAGAGTTTTCTCTTCCTGTCTGTCTAAGTGACCTATACACAACAGAATTTATATATTAATTAATATAATATAAATACTATAAATAAATAAATAATAAGGGAAATGAATAAATTATATAAATAAATATGAAATTCCTATGAGGAGTACAAAGGAAACAGAAAAACAGAGCAATGCAATCCACTATTAGTTCACCCCATGTGTGATTTCTTTTAAAAATATTTTACATTGACAGGAAATTAGTTTTTAAGTTCTAAATCCCATGCCCCAGTGTCGACTCAATGGCTACGTCCTTGCTGCATCTCTTACAAAACAGATCGAAGTTCACTCAGGAGAATAATCATTTACCAGGAACAAAGTGGGCAGAAAAAGCACGGTAAATGAGAAAATGGTTCACTACAGTGAAACAAACACTCACTTTGTGTCCCTTCCGAACAAAATGCGTTTCACCTCTGCGAGCTCGGCCTCTGGCAGGTGCGACTCCAGAGAGTTCTCGAGCGATTCAAACCCACTGGCGGACATTTGTGCGGTTTCTTTCGGGTCTGCAGCGCAGCTCACTGTATGATGTTATAGGCCTATCCGTTACACTCGTGAAATAGGCCTATACTCAGACAAAGTTACACGTTGTCTGATGCGATTCAGGATTTTGAGAAGAAGAAGAACCAACAGAGTCTCGAAAGGGGCAGCTGACAGGGAGGTCGGGTCATTAATTAACTGTGCGCCCCCTCTCCCGCCCGCGCGCATGCGTGTATAATGCCGTGTTCACTCCAAACGCACACACACACAAATCTAATGGGTCAACCCCAACATTGCAAGCACTGTAAGTAACAGAGGACATTCTGACTGAACAGGACAGGTGTAAGTAATCATATGAAGCCAAAAAAACATGACAGTGTATGTAGCAGTGAACCAGCATGCACTATACCCTCACCCTGAAACTGAAGCAACTAAACTGAATTGATTGGTTCATCACTAATTCTTAATGTTGAACTTAGATTGCATGCTGTCCACTCTGACATGTTTGCCTATGTGAGGGCAAACACGCGTTGCACATGTGTTCAACAGAGAACCAGAGGTTTAGCAATAAAAGGGCCACAGGCAAGCTTTTCTGAGGTGCTGTGGCCAAAATTTTTTCTTTACAGTATTCAAAACGCTTAATCTGGGTTTTTTTTATTATTGTTGTTCTGTATCTGTGTGAAGGACACTTTCTAAATCCAATTGTGGTGGCAGAGACACACAAGGTATAAATAAAAAATAAAAAAACATTTTATTCTTGTATTTGTGAGTTTACAACAGATTCTCCTACTAAAGCCCCTTTCTAGTTTTTACAATCACTATGTCACGTACACTGGTGGCAGAAATAACATATGGCACAGCCACCAGGATTAATTTAGGGGTCAGCGTCTTGCCCAAACACCCTTCAACATGCAGACTGGGGTAGACGGGGATCACTAAAACACTGCATCACTGCAACACTGACAATGCAAAACGCCTGCTCATAACATAGTAGTGTTTCCGCTCGTCAAAAGTGTTACATTGAGCATGTCAGTGCTGAAGTGGTTCTTAGAAATGTTTATCTATTTGGTGTGTGTCTTTTGAAGACAAAATTTCATTTTGAGAAGACAACATTGTTTTGAATGTGGTGTTGGCTTTGAGTTTATTGGAAATGAGTGATGCTTTCAGAAAAAACATGTATAAGCAATTGAGAAAAACTGTAATACAGAATGACGCAACCAATTATACATAAATCCACAATAATACACATGACTTTTTCATTTTGATAACTTTTAATTTTAATTTTTCTTAATTTAATCTAATTCCAGAAAGATTTATCTATCCAGTAAAATGTAAATTTCTACAGATGTCTGAAGCTGGGTGTTGGTGGTGGATGGTGCAGTAGCACACAATACCTATATATGGACTTAACACATATAGGCTAATACATCAGTTCCATACATTTAAATTGATTCTTTTCTTGACATTTTATTGCCAAAACAAGTAAATTGTTAATGAAGAACATAACTGCAGTTGCAGCTCTAGTTTGAGTTTTCTTTCTTCAGTGCTTCATTCTTCATTGTGTATAATTGGAGATGTGACTGATAAATAAACAGAATTCTGGACTATTGGTCCTCTCTACTTTCAGCCTGTGTGCTGGAGATATGTTCAGCAATAACACCATTACCAAGTGTGTACCAAACAGACAAGTCAGAGGCTAAGTTGAACACAGAAACTGCATGTGTGTGTGTAAATGTGGCTTTTATTCACACCATTCACACATTAGTTTTATTGAAGGCAACTTCTTCTAATCCAACTCAGTTGGTAGTACATATTGCTACAACAGTAAACATAAATTTGCTAAAGACCTCTCATGCATTTAACAGATTCTTTGCATAGCTACAGGATAAATCTAGTCTGTTCATGTGCTTATGTGTCGTTTCAGATTTTGTACAGAAATCAGACTGTCATGACTCAGGTAGAAACTATTTCATTTTTTGGCTCTTGTTATTTGCAGAGATGCTTTTGCTCCTGGTTTGTTTGCTCCTCTGTGTTTGTCCTCCTCTGGTCTTTCCGTCTCGCTCCTTGTCTGGCTTTGAAAGTTTCCTCAGCAGCTCTACAACAGAAGGGTTGAATTTAAATTGTAAGCACAGGTTTGACCAACAGGAGGCCCCTGAGAGCCACTTCAAGTCTGTTGGTTG
The DNA here is from genome assembly GCA_029875015.1 of Lepomis gibbosus. NCBI lineage: Eukaryota > Metazoa > Chordata > Actinopteri > Centrarchiformes > Centrarchidae > Lepomis > Lepomis gibbosus. The sequence continues at coordinate 10,573 of JAPMOB010223476.1, forward strand.
GTCGGCACTGTTCAGTTCCAGTCATGAAGTTGTTTTGTCCTCTGCTGGTGGTTTTTGTTACCTGTTAACTCAGGATGACTCTGGGAGAAATTCAGGAGAGACACATATTTCCGATCTCCAGTATCATCATCTGCTGAAGGGAAGTAAAGTAGGGAACTTTAAAGTGTAGTAAAACTGCTGGAGGAGCACATTTGTCAGAAATTTCCTACAAAACTAAATTAAATATACTTCTTGTTTCTATAGAAAATCTTCATGAGCAGCAAATCAAGAATATTAGCCACTATATCCTCCAATCCAAAAAAAATACTTTAAAACCTTATATTATATCTATAAATACACACACAAGAGAAACACCTACTCAGTTCTACTAAAAACTTACTTTTGCATTCATTATCCAAAACTCTAATTATAATTTTAATGCACCAAAATTTGCCTTTGCTGTAACTTTTCACTGACTTTTTTTCCCCAAATGGAGAATCTAAAATTGCAATCAAACTATTCAGGCCAGCGATTGTAACGAGGTTTTGAAACCGAGACAGACTCACGGCACACCCGCAGGAGGACATAGTGGTGTCTCGCTACCAGGACGCTGCTGGCCAGAGCCACACTTTGCTGCTTCCCCTCCAGGTTCATCACTCTACCACTGCTGTCCATCAGGTCCACACACTCTACAGGACAGCACTCAAGATAAAAAATTTTGTACTTAAACCCAAAATCTATGTGAAAGTGGTGACTTTTTGGTGTCACTTAATAGATGAATTATGTTTCCATGACACCCCCAATAGGGAGATTAAAGGGAAATAAAGGAATGTGATTAGTGTCACTCATGTATGTTTTAGCCCTTAGTGCCGTTAAGTACCTTTAAGGTCCAGCCCACACGTCTGCTTTAAATGATGGATCAAGTCTATCAGCTTACAGTTAAGGTTGAACATTTCCATCCTGCTGTCTGTGAATAAAAAAAAGTCTATTTAAAAATTTAACACTGCACATTAAACTTTGCATTTTGACACTCATTCTCCCTGTACTCATGCATTTTCTGTTGGAAAACAAATCAGGTCATTATCTTAATAAAAATCAGCCATTTACCACTATATTGAAAATATGTTGCAAAGTTTTCTCGTCCTCACAAATAAAATAATCAAACGTTAAATACCATGTTTAATCATACTCTACATCTACATCCTAGGTTGTTTAAATTGTTTCTACTTGCCAAGCAGAGAGAAATAAAAATATCCAGGAACTTTACTAACCTCCGAACAGGATAGTGACAAACATTTTCTGGTCCTGAATGCAGCCAAGCTCCACTTGTAATGTCACTAGCTTAAACAAGAGCCCAGGGAGAGACACGTCTGGACGTGGCACAAAGTGCAGCAATTAAATCAGTGTTGTGGACCCGGCTCTGAGGGAGAGGCTGGATAATGTAGAGGTGGTAAACACAAAAACAGACACACACACACTCATCCATCCTCCTCCTCCTCCTCTTCTCCTTTTCAGCTGAAGCCTTTTAAATAAGGGGACAAGGGTCTGCTGTTGCTTGTATCCATGGAGTCTCTCCACACAGACAGACTGGCACTCTGGACTTTATAGTTGTTGGACAGTGACGTCAAGAAGGACTGAAAAAAAAAAGAGGCTATATTGTTTCCCGCCAAAGATTGGAACTAAGAAATTAAATAGCCTGACCCAACTTACAGAAAATGACGCCCCTGAATCTACAGCTCTACTTATTTTTACAGAGCTTTACGTGGAGTATCAGCTCATTGTTTAGCTGTTCAACTGCAACTGTTTTGGCTCAGGCTCATGTACAGAGTAAAAAAAAAACAAGAAATTACATTTAAGTTATTGAGCTTTGAGATGTTGAGTTGGTCACAGCCAAGCTATCTTTTTCCCTCTCTATCCAGTCTCTATGCTAAGCTAACCGGCTGCTGGCTGTACACTAGCTTCATGTTTACTGTACAGACACACGAGCGGCATCAATCGACATTGAAGTACACATTGAAAAAGTAAAAGGATTTATTTAAAGACAGGACTTTTCGCTAGCCTGCCATAGAAGGCAATAGCTGCACTGGACTGAGGATGAATTCATCAGGAAAAATAAAAAACAAGAGTGTCTTCCATGAGTTTGATTGAAGTCTAAAATAAAAGCATTCACAGTCCTCTTCAAATAATTTCCCCATCATTCATCAAACTATCTCAGAAGTCAACATTTACATGAATATAACTTACACAAGGACAGTCAATTCACATTGTCCCATTGAGCAAACAAAAATACAAGTTTATTTCAGCATTACACCACCAACTTGACTAATGACACAAACATGATCCAGCCTGTCACTGGTGAAAGAATTCAAAAGTAACAGGGAGCAACTGGGTGAAAAATTAAACCGGAAGCGATTCATTCCTGTTGGAACAGTGTGAATCTATGCCATGAGGGTGAACTACAATGTAAGACAAAGAAATATGTTGAATGTAAAAAATGTTTAACTTTCTGCAAATGAGGGCGATCGTTGCTAAGCAGGCAGGTGCCGCCATCTGTGCACCTTGCCGGTCCTTAGGATGGGGTGAATTTAAAAATGGCGCAAATTATTTCTTATGCAGTACTGCACGATAAAGATCTGCCCATGAACCAAGGTGGTGCTGCGTGCTGAAATCCATCAGAGTGCATTTATATTCACATCCCTGAAAATTTGAAAAATGTACCATCTTGTATTATTTCAACCTGCAGTTAAACAAGAAGCGACTTCCTGAAAAGAAAACCAACTCCTTTTCCATTCTTGTCTGAAGAGAGTGATGGGTCCATGCTGTCCCTTCTTTCAACATTAAGCTGAGCTTTGGTGCGTTTCAGCTGTTTCACCAGTCAAAGTGCATTTGTATTGAACTCGAACTATTCGCAAATACAATGCCAAAGGATTTTGTGCTCTTCTTTAATTCAATTAATGCAGAACTATTTTAGAGGTGTCCCTTGCTTGCACCATGAAGAAAGAGGCATCAGTCCCTCATTCCATTTAAACCACTTTTGGTCAAGAGGGGGGTCTTGAAGCAGAACAACTCTTTGGGCAGCTAGCAGTGCTTTTAGGCTTTTAATCTGGTTTAAATTAAAACATCACTGTGTTTAAATAGTGGAGACATTTTCTCACAGCAAGGAGATTTGAGTTATCTCAGAGACCATTATTTGCTTACTGTTCTCCCATTTCCATTGAGAGCTGCTGCTGAGCTGACATTGACATTTTACTGCAAGGCTCCTGAACACTAGTAAATGACCCCTCCTGTGCATGTGTTAGGACACCTTTGCCAGCTCTTTTAAGCAACTAGTCTCCTTGTTGAACAGCAACCTGGGTGCAGATTCTGTTTGATCTTATCGTCCACATCTTCTGGTCCAGCGCAGTGATGCTGCTGCTCCGCATGCTATAGATGACGACCTCTGGGAATTTGAGTCTGTCTGAGGGCTTGCAGTGGACAAGAGCCCACCTTAGGACAGTGGGAGATGACAACTGAGAGAGGGGGTTGGCATACTGCCACCAGACCGCTCCCTACAGAAGAGATGTGAGTAGGGCAGCGGTAGGAGCTTTCACAGCTGCTGCAGCTGTTGTGGTCAGTAAAAACATCAAAGCTGAGGCCGTTTGCCTTGAGTCTGATGGAGTCAGTGATGCTGTTGTGAGTGGAGTTGCGCGTACTGCTGCTACTCTCGAACCGCTCCCTTTGGCCCAGAATGTGGCGCCGGATAATCTTACGAAAGGTTTGTCGGAACTCCCGGATGCGGTAGGCGTAGATAAAGGGGTTGATCACAGAGTTGGCATGGGAGAGAATAATGGCCACATACATGATCCAGAGCGGAGGACGCTCACACCGAGGACAGAAGAGGGTGAAGCAGTTGATGATGTGTAAAGGCAGCCAACAGACTGCAAACAGCCCGACAATGATGGCCAACGACTTAGCAGCCTGCACCTCCTTCTGCAGCGTGGAGCGCGACTTCTCTCCGTGAACGACTTTTACCTCCATCAGCTTGAGCTGGTGGCGAGCGGCCATGAAGATACACAGGTAGATGGCCAGCATTAACACCAGGGGAATCAGCACACAGGCAAAAAAGTTGAAGTAGACCATATACTCCATGACCACCACTTCCTCAAACAGGCACTTCATCAGGCCGGGCGGGCAGGTGCTGTTGGCCTTCTCGGACAGCTTGTGCCAGCCCATCATGGGGGTCAGGCCGATGATGATGGATAAAACCCAGCAGACGGCGATGATGCCTTGTGCCCGCTGGCCTGTCACCAAGCTGTTGTACCTGGAGAGGGGGACAATACGAAACATCAGTGTGTCAGCTACATTAGAGATTAAAGGTCATCTTAAAATGTCTATAGTCATGATCACACTGTAATTAATAATCTTTTGTGTACAGTATTTGAAGTTCCCCATGATTTATAATTTCCCCAGCTGATTGCTCTGTGGAAGCCCTTCTCCTCCCGGAACTAAAAGAGAAAAGATAAGCAAACAAAGTCTTTCAGCACTCTGCAAAAGGAAGAGACTATTTTGAGAATGCCTGTAGCGCAGTGTGGGAGAGCAGCTGACATATTTTGCTTGTTTCTATCACATTCTTGAGATGTTAAAGTGCAAAGGTTAATGCTGCAAAAACAAGCCCCCCCACCCCCATCAGGGATGCAAAACGGATAGCTTGAGTCCTGAAAACAGGAAGGCTGAGCTCGATGTGAATCTGAGGTTCAGTGTTTTAGTACGATGAGGTCATGGTCTCGAGCTACAGCATCACTGCTGGTCATCGTGTCACTGGGTGACAGACAAACCACCCTTGGCTAATCTAAGCTGACGTTCAACATGAACAGTCTGACAAGCACAGTATTTTTACAGAAAAATCATGAAGTAAGATTACACAGGGGGTCACACGGCCTGTATAAGCAATTAGAGCAAAATTCTTTTGATTGCTCCAGGGGGACACGGCCTCATGGGAGACACCATTTCTGGAGACACTTATCTCCTCCTCTGGCTGGGACTAAGAAATACATAAGACTAAGCTGAGAAAAGAAAGAAAAGCCAAGACTAGAAGTTATGACACATTTTTAATGCAGTCCCTGTTTACGAAGATTAAATCATGCACTTTGAGGTTCTTATTTTGTTTCCCAAAAACACATCTTTCTATTTTTATTTCCTTAGCTTAAGAACGTTCTAAAAAGGCATGCTTTATAAAGGGTTTAGAAGTTTCAACTAGTCTGTTAATAGTTTTATTAATAATTAATAAACTTTTTTTTTTTAACTTTTCGGTTGTCAGGCTGTGAATAATCCCTTCGGTGTTTTTAATGCAGCTGTAAATGTTTGTGGTACACTAATACATTCTCAGCATTTCTCCCTTTCTAATTAGCCCTTTAGACTGCAGCTGTTAATGGCTTTTTATTCTTAGCGTAGCTTCTATCTGATCTATAAAACATTCATAAATGATTTGTGAACCATTAATAAAGCCACTACTTAAAACTTATATTTCTCTTCTAACTGCATCAGAAGGATCCACGGCCACACTTCTAACTACAATTCCTCTGGGCCACTGACCTGAGTGGGATCTTGATTGCAATGTACCGGTCTATAGCGATGGCCAACAGGCTGAAGATGGAGCTCTGGGTGAGAACCAGCACGAAGCAGGCGATGAACAGGCAGCCGTAGAAGTTGGAGCAGAAGCCGGTGCTGATGACAATGGCGAAGGGAATGGCCAGAACGCCCACGGCGATGTCGGCCACCGCCAGCGACACCACAAAGAAGTTGGTGATGCTCTGCAGGTTGCTGTTGAGGCACACGGCCCAGCAGACCAGCACATTGCCCAGCACGGAGAACATAGCAATCAGCAGCTCCAGGACGATGTAGAAGACGGAGGCGACGGGGTCTTCCGGCATGGTGGGACAAACGGCGAGGTCACTGATGAGGAGGGAGGACACCTCACCTCAACGACCATAGCTGCAGCCTGGCAGCCGCTGAGCTCAGCCTCTTCGACTCCAAAACTCTCAGAGACATCCACCAGACCAGATCCCCCAAGCAGCTGTGGCAGCTCTCTCACACCTGCTCAGCTCAAGATGCTGAAGAAAAAATGGTTTATTCAACTTCACGTGGAGTTGCATTCGCTAAATGCGCAGTGGCCTCGATTCTCTCCTGGTGACAAGCTCATCTGCTGTCCTCTCCCCTCAGGTCCTTCCCCTCAGCGGCTTTTTCCCATGAACCTCTGGAGGGCCTGAGATGATGCCAACAACGCACATCACTGGAACATAATGTCGCTGGAGATAAAGAGGTGCAGAAGTGGAAAAGAGGAAATGTTTTTTACAATAAAGGAAGTGCATGTCAACAGGAACACAATTGCAACAGATATCTTTTAGAGCAGGATTGTGTCAAATATGATGTGGGGTTCTTAGGAAGTTAAATATTTCTTTATATATGACTTCTAGTACTCTAAATTGACTAATTATTATTAGTATTAGTCTGGCAGAACACCAGGGTGAAACTGAATTATTAAATTTCACATATTGGCCGATCTATAACGGAGGCTCCTCCTAGCTTCAATCAGATTTTGAAATCAAATAAATTCTTCCTTTTAAAGGCATAAATGTTTCCCAGAATTACACACTACAAGTGGGTAGGTGGGGTCCAGCTGGCTTAAAGAGCTTTACATCTAAATAATTTTTCAGACACTTCAACGCTCTGACAAGTGGAAACCTCTGGAGCAAATACTTGGCCATTCAATATAAAGATTAACATTGTCACAGACTCATTTTAGTCTGCAATAATGGTCACATGAGTGTTTTGTGGGACTTCGAGTTGCTGATGTTTTCTATAAATAGCCCCTCTTGACCCTGCAGAAGAGCAGTGGGAGAGCGGTCTGTGTAGACTTCGTCAGTGTCGAACATACACGTAGCAGAGCTCCCAGTGTTCCACTTTTATGTATTGCAAACCTGGGCCCGTATCATCAAACTGCTAAAAGTGACGTTTTGAATAAGCCTTCATTTACTTCTAATCACCCTGAATGTCTATTTTGTCAGTGAGCATCTCTCAATGGGGCAATGGTGTCCAGCATGAGCGTCCGGTTTCCTGTGAACAGTTAGAACAGCTTTGGTTTCTTCACCTGAAAGTTTTCTGCATTTGTGTTTTTATCTGAGCTCTTCTCACTCGTTCCAAGTGGGCAGTCTGTTTTTAGCAACACTTGACTCGGAATGTGTCGGGCATATCTGATCACAGCATGCCCACACAGTCGTGATGAATGTTACTAATAAATAGCAATTAAAGATTAAATTTGATTATTGTGCGTTTAATCATGAATGTTGAATGTGTTAAAGAAATCCTTTAGATGTGAAACCAAGTGTTCAGAAGGCTTTAAAGCTGCTGGAATCGGGCTTTTTTCTATTAACAATAGACAATTACCACAGTTTAATGTGGTAATTAAATGAAACCTCAGGTCTACGGAGCGTTGTAACATCTTTCAAGATGTTATTGTGGGTTTTACGGCCCCTATCTTTATTTTACTTTGGTTCACTCTCACAGCTCCTATTAGAAAATTACATTACCATCCTCAGCACTTAACGATACAAAGCTTTTGATAGAAAGTACATTTGGTACACATGGTAACATATGATCAGACAAACCTGAAGAACCTCTCTGGTAAGGGTTGTCTATACAGCTACAGTGACTCACTTCTCCTACATGTTTTAAAATGTCTGTATAATATATAATAGGTCATGATGACCAATATGTGGTTTTGGTTCACTGTTTGCAGCTATTGCTTCATTTGTAAGCTGTAAACATCTTATTCACATTTACTGAAGAACTTGCGACTCCTCTGCTACTGTAGAACTTTAGGGTATTTTGTAATTCTTAGAAGTTTGATGTGTGTGGCCCCTGGTCTATTCTCAATTAGTGACGCAAACACTAGTCAGATTGCCTGGTATGTGTGCGCCATCGGCCATAAAAGGTTTAACAGACAGAACGTTTTTGTGGTGGAGAATTCCCTCAGAGGGAATGTTCCTTGGGGTTACGTCGAGTTTTTGGAGATAGCAGCTGTGCTTGGAACACCGAGGCCTTTGCTCTGTGAGTCAGGGTTTTCCCTTTGGGTTGGATGAGACCTTTTTCTTAAAACCAAGACTTGTTATTTCACGGTCGATAGTTAGCAGTAGGTTGTTTTGTTCATTCAATTTGACTTACAAATACAGCTTTTGTTGGTATCTGTCCAGGGCATTCATTTGTCTTGATGTCAGAGAGGCTTGGTGTAATACAACAGTGTATTTTAATGTTTTATGCAGCAGCGGCGCGTCCAAAACAAAAATCCCAGAGGAAAAAATGAATCTCTGAAAACTATGGCAGTCATTCCCCTACGCTAGCAATGCATCCTACAATAACAAAATGTCCTGAGATGGCATAATGAAACACAGAAACTCCAGGGATTTATAGTAAAACAAGTTAAAGTGAGGTTTTTCTTACGGAGGGCCTGGGCTAGCTACATTTTTGCTCAGAAAATGAAACTCTTTGTATTCAGATTGAGATGTTTGCTGCAATGGGGAAGTAAATTAATGATTCAAATTTACAAGGCTATTAAAGTTCAAACGAATTAACCCTAAAACCCTACAACATCACCAAGAACACATCAAATCACTTCAGCATAGTCCTCCTGACATGCCAAACTCACGGCTACCTGATAACAGACATGGTCGTATGTCGGTATACGGTGCAGATGGACAAAGTGATTAGGGTTCATTATCCTTTAGCAAGAACAGCTCTGTTGACAAGAGTCTGCCCTACTGAAGTGTCCATGAGCTAATCACCGTCTTTAACTTCAAAAAGGTCCATTTCTGCCAGTATCCCTCTAAATATTACACAGTGGTCCTTTAATTTATTGTCGTCCCCACCAAGGGGAAATTTGTCTTGCAGCCAGGTAAAAACAGAACACACAGAGACCTAGGCTCACTGAGTCAGGTACAAAAAAACATGGTGACTAATCATCATTGCGAGCATTTAACAGTTTGTTTTTAGATGTAGGCTACACTAGAAGGCCCTGGGGCAAAAAGTAGCTATGAGCCCCCTCTGAGTCCCTGTTACAAACACAAATTGAAATAGGCACCATTTAGGCTATATTTTGACACAGGGCCCACACTGAGCAGCAGGAAAGACATGTAACAATGAAGGATCTGCTAAGGACTTCGTCCATATAACAAAGCAAATATGCAATTATTCAGATCAAGTGACACAAATATAGGGCCTTAGAGCTCCCTGAAAATCTAGCTATAGTATAGACCAGTTTGAACTCACATGTAAAGATGTAGACTTTTTCCTCTCTATAAATATGCCGAGCTGAGCTGATTATGAGGGAAAGCCTTTATATTTTTTGTCAACTTCATGTCAACTACATGTGATAGACTACTAACACAGATATTGTTATCATCTCAGGATGTATTACACGTTGCTCTCTTTATCTATTGACCCATTAAATGCTTAACTGAGACTTGATCTGCTGCAGATCCACACCTGGTTGATTTAAACCTGCCTAAATCTCACTCTATTCCCAGGTTCACTAAATGTCAATTTATTTTTGGTGTTTCTATTAAATTAGTAAATAAATGCATTACTTAAGTCTTGCATAAACAACGTTTTGCAGTACTGTTGCATTATCACTTGCTGTTGAATACTTTGTTTGTATGAACAGGAGTTTCAGAAACTTAGCTAAACTGCACTCCGAAACTACGAAGGATTCACACGCATGATGTGGAGACTCTCGCTGAATTATTATGTTCTTCAGGTTCATTTCTGATCGCTTTTGTTCTCACAGGTGAGGAAACCCAACACCCAGTGTAGGACATCTTGTACCAAACATCACATCACCGCGTTCTTCATAGATTTACCTCACGCTTTTAGATGCTTTCCCTTGTTCCGCCTGCGGTCTGCGTGCTGCTGCTGCGCAAACTGCCTATTAGACACGGTATAAAGGCACGTTAAGGCGGCGTGCATGAGTCCGACCAAACTTAATGCAATTGCAGAATAGCTGGCAGGCAGTCTATCAATCAATACAAATCCAAAAAAAATAATTAGTTTAATTGGTTTTAATTCAGTGCAAGTCTTTTTGTCAATTAAAAGGACTCACCTTTTTTCTCTGATGTCCTTCGGGCAGAATGTAGATGTCAGCCTATATCTGATAGCACTTTGAAGGCGATAAAAGCACGCCGGACCTAGCAATCACGCAAATCATCGTTTTCACTTCCCGCTGAGCGACAGGTAGGCCTAACCTTTAAGTGTCAAACTTCTTCCATTAAACACACGCGAGTTCAGTTCACAATGCTGGTTAAGTGCAGGAAATTAAAACGCATTCAAAGTCGGATGAATTTCTCCAGCTCGCACTGAGATAAGTAACAGCGCTTCTAAAGTGAATGACCTGAGATAGAAGAGACACTCTCTCTCTCTTCTCTCTCACCCCTCCCTCACAAAACATACTCAGCCTGATTGAGCCTCTGCTTCCTATATGGGCGGATGTGTTGTGTACACAGATGAGCGTGCTGATGACACACACGACACTTTTTTTTACACTATAATCGCCGTTTAAATTAAATGCAATCTGGTTTATCTAGACATTTTCTTACACTACAATCCCTGTTTCAATGAAATCCAATCCAGATTATCTGGACATTTCCTTAATTGCTGTTTAAATAAAATACAATATGTTTTATCTAGACATTTTCTTACACTGTAATGGCAGTTTAAAATGAAATGCAGTATTCAATACTAAGTGTCAACTGGAAATGTAACTTTGTGGCTGTTTGACCCACAGGTAAAGTTGAATACAAGCCAAGACATTGATGACGACAAACATGGCTGTTTCAATGGTATTTTATAACTATTGCCAGAAAAAATAAAACACCACAAAACCAGACAACAGCTTAGTTTTTGTTTTTTTACAACTGATTATCATCATAGTGTGCACTTAATACTGTAGCTTAGTCCCTACACATACGCACACACACAAATACACACTAATTTATTCATTCAGCTCTATCTTTGCTAAGGGACTATTTCAGCACTGCATGTAGTGTGATCAGGATTCTGTCTTAGAAAAAAAGAAAAATCCACACCAAAAACAAAATCTAGCATGGATTATACAAAAGGCAACAGGGAAACAAAAAGTTAACCAACTTAAGCAGGTTCAGTGGAATTCTCAGAGCATTTTCAAGTAAACCAAAAGAAAAATAAATGTAGCGTGATAAAGTGGACCCAATAATGCACCGTTCACATTTGCTTTGCTCGCTGTGGTAAAGCTATACACTTAAAAGGGTATCATGTCAGGTCCCAAACACTACTGTAACATGTCCATCGCGGCTGTATCATGTGGAGGTGGAATGTGCTTCCTAGCTTTTGCCAGCCGTCTGGTCTCTCCTCAGCGTTCATCAATCACTCCACGTCAGCACGCGCTGGTCCTCGTAAAGTCCCAGGATCACTAAAGCGTGATCAAAACACATTCCAATTCCAGGACGGAGAGGCTTCAAATCTTTCTGTAGCTTTCAGACGTTCCTGTCGGGAGCAATAAAACATGTGGGCCAGCGGTGGAATCAAGCAGAACACAATAAAAACGTTGGCTGATAATCCTCAGCATCACAAAGCCCTATCAACAGAGAGCCAATGCCTTTTCAAATGCCATTAAATAACTCACTCGCACTCTCTCGTACACAGATAAAGAAACTGTCATTTTTGCAGTCTCTTGTGCTAACTTTAAATCACAGAATGTCCAAAACAGCTGAAAGCATTGTCGCAAGGTGGCTTGGGATGTGCTTCACAATCGAGACAATAATGTTGCAAACCCATCTGATCCAAACCAACAGTGTGCAGTCACCTTCACCAGACACGTCCAACCATTTTCTCACAGTCACTTGCTATTAGTGTTCATCAAGAGGCCCAAACAAGACAGACCTTGATTTAGAAACAAATTTCCACGGTGTGACACATGCCTGGTTGAGATAGCTGCAGTTTGAAGCGTCAGGTTCACTCGCGGAAGCCTCGGCTAAACTGGCTAAAAAAAGGCAGGAAATGGG
>JAPMOB010223476.1:22669-59416 GCA_029875015.1 Lepomis gibbosus
CAGTGCAGCTACTAAACTGTATGTGTGATATTTTCATATACACTTCAGGCACACAAAGCAAGGACCTCACTACAATGACTGGAATCCATGCAAATAAATACAGTGAACTTGGTATGTTGAGGCACAATAAACTCACAGCAGTCACACAGCATTACATGGCAACACTATGTTTTATGTCCCCCCTGTTTAGCATTTACAAACAGTATATAAACATTTAATAAATGTCTATAACACACTATAATGTAGTTGTAAGCAGATGTTAAGTGTTTATATAACTGCCTTAAATGTCCTTATAGCCTATAGATGTATGGTATTTATACTGCTTACTAAATAGGGGGACCCAAAGTGTTACCCACAAAAATTAATGTTGCTGACAGAAATCAGACAAATGAAATTACACTGTGCAACAAAGTATCTCTATAGTAATGGTCACTCACACTAATTTCAAAAATGTCTAACACAACATCAGCATCAAACACACAAAAACTCCTGGTTCTAGCTTCATAGTTAACGTTCAGGCATGAATGTCATCAAACTCGAAGAAAGTATGTATGTGTACTTCCTAATAAGCTGCAGTATTCCTTTTTAATGTGACGCTGCATTGAAATAAAGCGAATCTTCCCCCCTTCCCCCTCAATCTGTCATTGCTGGTTTCCAACTACAAGAGCACATTCTTCCAAAATGAAGGCCCTGGGTGACACGCTATTATGTGAATTTAGAGTCCCAGGCTTATAAAGTTTAAAGCTCTCGAAACAGAACTCAGTCAACAGACATTTTATAATTTACAAAAACTTACAAATGCTACTTATATTTACGATGAAATGATGCAGTGTGCTGTATGTGCCTTTTGAAAGAAGTCTAAGTGCAAGATGGCAAATGCAGGCCTACAAAATACAAACACTCACATTATACGGTTTAGCGTTGAACTCCATACACATCAAATTAATATCAGTCCATGAGACCCTTAGTGTAAAACCATCGTGTGTGTTTGTGCTGCTGAAATCAAAAGGCTCTGAAAACATATTTGGCAACAACTCCTTAAATCTTCAACCTCACAAACTGTAGTGAAAAGACTCTGCGGAGGATTGGCCCACAGAGAGAGCTCATATCCTGGTCTCCCGCATCAAAACTCACACAGGCACTTTATCCTTTGAAAGAGAGGCATCTGTATCGTACTGTAACTTCTGGAAGACTTGGTGCAAAATGGCTGCATCTGTCTGAATTCCTTTCGATGGGGATTTTCAGGGTTGTGGGGGGAATTCCAACATCACTGGCTCCTTTGATTTGTTGTTCTTTGGAAACAAAATATTCACAACCAACAAAAGAAAAAACATTGCGACCGTTTATGAAAATGAATCCTCTTGCAAAGTAGAATGTTGAAAATTTGCAGGAATTCCCCCCTTAACACTGTGGAAACTGGGTTAACTGTGAAGGAATATTATTTGCCAGGAAAAGCCAGGTAGAAGGCACTGAGACTTGGTTTTCTTTTTCATGCTGCTCCTTCAGACGTGAACTGAAGGCAAAGGTGAGCTGCAGGATTCCGTCGCTGGTCAGTTAATACTTGGTTCGCTAGGCTTTCACCAGAGGCATGGCTTACTAGTGTAACGGTAGACATACAGGCAAGCCCAAACTCTACACAAAGCGTCTTTGACGCTGCACTGGGAGGATGGATTAGCTGTCTGTGTCCAGTGAGGTTCTGCTCTGCCTTTAGTGTTGCTAAATACTGTGGACCGACATGCAGCGTGACAGGGTGTCGCTGTGGTGTGGGGGAGAGGGTGTGAGGTATAACAGTTGACAGCGGGGTTGAAAGGTTGCCGAGAGCTCTGGAGAGCTTGCGTGGCTCTGATTGTGCTGCAGGAGCAGGGTGTGGAAGACGCTGGAGTCAGGTCTCAAAGTATTTGTAGATGGCTGTGACATAAGTCATGACGCTTTGCCAGTCTGGCCTCTCTGTGTGCACCATCTCATTTATGTCCTGGAATGGAGAAAGAGACAGTTAAGGAGGATCAAAAACTGCTAAACTGAAGATTTCTATCCCAACAAAAACATGACTTACTGTACTATAGATAAAGAATTAATTTGGTGAGTGGACATGTAAACAAAGAAGCATCTCCATAGTAACTGAACAACCTTCATCCACGGATGAAGGTGTGGCTGAAATTTAAAATAAAGTGCTGTGGGTAAAAACAATGTCTAGCAGTACAGCTTGTGTTTGTACTGACTAACACACCAGCAGGTCAGTGAGCTTTATGAGGTCACAAGCATAACTATGGATGACACATTGTACAGTTGCAAAACATACAGTAGTTCATCTCTTAATGATTCGAATTAACAATGTCAGTGGTTGAAATTTATTTAGGGTGGCATATTTAGAAAAGGATGGAAAAAAATAGAGTCTCTCTTATTTTGGTTTTGCTCATACGTAATAAAGTAATTTGATATTGATATAAAGCTTACCAAAGTGCATTTGATGCCCACACTCTCTGCAGCCTGGAAGGCTAAGGTGAAGTTTCTCCTCTGAGAAAAGTAAGGAGAGTCACAGTTCAGCACAGCGAACAGTATATCTAACACCTGTAGTGATGTGGTCATAATGGCTTAAAGGTCGGGCCTTTCCTGGCAGCTCTACTTGCCTTCTCTTGGCTGGTGAGCTCTTGGTAGGGGATGTGTGCGGGCAGGTAGGTGTGGAGAACGGCGCAGAAGGCCAGGCCATCATTCCAGCTGCTGCTGAAGTTTGTGATATCAATGTTCTGAAAAAATAACGCGACGATCCATTAAAACTTTGATTCAACTCGACAGAACAGTTACAGTTCAGGACTAAGAAACTATTTCTGGGCCTTATTCGAGCGTAGAGGGTACAACATTTTATAGCAGGTCGTGGAAGCCGCTGCCAGCCACTGTGCACTACAGGCTGTCAACAATATTATAGTCACAATAAATTCGTGGAACCATTTAAAATGATTTAACCACACAGAACAGCAACTCGATATCATGGCAGTCCTGGGATTTTATATGAAGTGAATTTCACTCTTCCATATCACTTCCTTTTTATTTTACCCATATTTAACCAGGTGAGACAAACCAGCCCTGGAGTAAAACGTATATTGATGAGTGAGTTTGTAGCAAATCTGAGTGCACTATGATATTATGAAATGCAGCATTTAACATGTGCAGACAGTGTGCAGATGCATTCATGTACAATAGATCACCTAGACATTACACCTGCGATTTGGCCACACCCTCCCATGACACACTGAGACCTTTTCCTAACCATGCCTGATCAGATATAACCGTGTTTCCACATATTCCACACATAAACTTTACTTGGGCCATATTAACGGCTGCCCAGCTAAATATGGTGACCCATTTTAACATTTTGCCGGGAAAAGAAGACACACACAGGGGGAGAGAAGCCGGTGTGTTTGCAGCAGGGGTGTGTGTGTGTGTGTGGGGGGGACTGAAGGGAAAGGGAGCTGACTCAATTAGTGAGTAAACACTAAATAAGGTGGAGAATGAAGTGGAATTGAAATGGTGAAATAAGAGGCTAGAAATAGAAAAGATACCGTGCTAACACAGAGCCCCGACTCCCCAGCATTTATGGTCAAAAGATCAAAAGATAGTCATGGAACTATAATAATTTAATGAAGTAACCTTGCCCGCTTTCAGTTGGGAATCACCTTAGTGATTAGGGTGAGGCTGAAAATATAGGTACGGGATGGAGCAATAAAATAATAATCTTTGCCACCATCAGCTGTCATCTGACCTTTGCAGGGGCTGTAAATCTGTGAGACAAAACAAACAAACAACCACTGAAGGTTGGATGTTTGCTAAAGTTCCTCAGTGTCACAACTACAATCTAGACAGTACGCAATCATTCAGAGAAGCATCATGTTTTCATGTCAGGCTGGTACACAGGATGTGTTACATGTTGCACATTACACGGAAAAACATCAATGGTGTCACAGAAACCACAACCTACATCAGAGTGGTAGCACCAGTCTAGATCAATGCTTTAGCATATAGTGTCTGCACATGTTTAAGCAGGCGTTCTACGGTTTAAATAAACTGTCTGAGGCCTCACTACAATCAACAAGAGATCAGTGACCACAACGCTATGCATCCGCAGCAACACCCTCACACTAGACTGAACCGGAAGACAAGAGAAGACCAAGAAAGACACACACCATGATTCGAGATATTCCTCAAATCAAACCCTGTTTTTTAATAACACTTGTGTCTGATATTGTTTTTCCTGCAACCCTGTAATATATTTACATTTTGCAATTACATCTCTATATAGTCTTTTTTATTGTTGGTGGCAGAGTCCACCTTTCCGGCGCTGGATTCTAATTGCCAAGCTATGCACAAGGGACTCACAGGAAATGATGCAGCCTCTACTTACTTTAATTATAACTCATTAAAATCGACCTCATTGTTTACTGTTAATGCAAACCCAGTATTTCTACACAAAATACAAAGACAGTTGTCGGTATCTTTTGACAACGGAGCAGGTTTAAATGTTGCAGGGAAACAAGGAGGAGCCAGTAAGGCGTTAGATGTAGAGTTGAAGGAGAAAGGCTGCGTTCCTCAAACTCCTGAGCATGGTGACCACCTTACTGTGCCCTGCCATTATATGGAAAACACTTCATGTCATGTGTGTTATGCAATCAGATCGAGGTTGCTCATGACATGATGGAAAAAGATAGATTACTGACTAACTTCTTTATAAAAAGAAGTTTGTTTGGTTACATTGTAAGCAGATACACTAGTTCCTCTTTCTGTTGGATTTCTGATAAAACAGTTGCTCAAAGAGCGTTTGCTGCCTGCAGAATTTTGGGAACTGTAGTTTGAAACTGTGCTTGTTGTTACCACCAGTAACCACAGGTGCTGCCAAATCAATCGGGACTGAAATGTTAAGGATCATAGCTTTTATGCTCAGGGACAGTGTTTAAGATGAATATTTTTCTCGCTGTCCAGACATTAAATGATTAGCCTTTTGCTAATACGTATGGGTCTAGTAACAAAAATAATATAAAGAAAATGTTTACCTCCTTTTCATATTTTGTATTATGCATTAATATTAGCTACGCACCCAAACAGACATAAATATCAATTTCAAACATGTAATTCTATGATAAAACCTATACCCAGTGGAAAAAAAACTGCTCTCTGTGCTGCGGCCTGTTCTTGTAGCTCTCCAGAGACTGTTTTGTTTAGTTATCTTTGTGTTGAACTGGCGACACGCCAAAATTACATATTTGTGTCACCATATTTAATCCAGGGAAGTCCGTCCTGCCATGAAGGAATTAATTACTCTTTTCTTATTTATCAAAACATTCTTCTGCCACAAAAGGTTTTTATACAACTTTTTTTCACATATTCAGTAGTCCTCCAACGCCTGTTGGATATGTTTATTATTTATTGCCCATTTTTGCCAAAGCCATCGGAGATAAGTTATAGACACTTTTGGACAGCTGGTACCTTCCGGTGACAGGACAGGAACCCACCTGATAACCCTCAGTCTTCTTCTGGCACCACTTTAACAAAGCATTTCTCTTGGAGCCTCCGTACTCTCTGGCCAGTGCTGACAGCGGGTCCTTTCTCTCTTCTCTGTATCAGACGCACAGAAAGGACATGTAAACAAACAAAGTTTTAAAACATTTACGATGTCAGTAAGACAAACAGATTAGATGGTAAGCATGTTTGCTAAGTGAGCTAGGAAAGCTGTCACAGGCTGTATGTTTTGTCAGCAGACCAATCGAAACTACAGTCAGAGGAGGTGACGTCACTCAGGCAACCGAGACACTGACTGACACTGACACTGTTAACTGGGCAGCGTGAGCACCAATGAGCACAACATACAGATGAGTCACCCAGGAGGTGATACCTTAGGCGGCTGCGTGCTGTGGGAGTGATGGAGGC
This sequence comes from Lepomis gibbosus, assembly GCA_029875015.1. Taxonomy (NCBI): domain Eukaryota; kingdom Metazoa; phylum Chordata; class Actinopteri; order Centrarchiformes; family Centrarchidae; genus Lepomis; species Lepomis gibbosus. The sequence goes on from JAPMOB010223476.1 coordinate 28,586, forward strand.
GGTGGGGGAGGAGGAAGACAAGGACAGCGGGGAGGAGGCAGCACTCATAGCCATCAGGGAGGTTGAGGAGGCCCCGTCTGAGGCAGACATATCCCTCTTTATCTCCTCACTGCTCCGGCGGGACACTGCTCAGAACAGGGGGAAAAGATTATAGACTCTTTTTTTAACTAAACTAGTCACTGAGTTAGTTTATAAAAGGTTTATTACAACTTCATGTAACTTTACTAGCATCTCTAACCTGAGATTGTCTTTGTGGAGTCCATGTTGGAGACCCTCTGGAGGGCAGACGGAGGCCGGCTAGCCGAGGTTCCTCTGAGGAGGTGATCAGCTGTGGATAAATCACAGCATTTATATATGTTTCTGTATGAGACTTCCTCTGAAATGAGATGTAACAGGGTCAGTAAAGAGCCACATTCCAGCCCCTCTGAGTTCAGGGAATGCTGACGAACAAGGCTGCTTCGCTCGGCAAGAAAACAATAAATCAGAGGAAAATAAATGGAAGACTGGAGGCTATGGCCAAGACCGCACGTTCACATGAAACACTTGAACTCATTACTGTTGAGAATGAACGGAGGGAAAATTTACAGTATATGGTGGCTCATTATTTTCCTCTTATCCTTCACTCTAGTGTTTTGATTAACTAAACCAGTAAGTCAACATACAGTAAACCTGCAACTCCTAACTCCAGGCTTCTGTGGAAAAACTATTGCGCTATTTCTCATGACAGAGGGGGCGGTCCATTACCGTTCATCGCTTTACTGTGACAGAGTATAGCAGAGGAAGAAGGACTCATTATTCTGCCCTTTTACAGATTCAGACCTACATTTGAGTGAAATTTCTGAAATAAAGAAACTGTCATTATTTCTACAGGAGTGTATTTAAGTTGTCACAGCGACAGCTGCCTCACCTGGCATGGCGATGTCTGTGTAGCTGGGCCTTTTATCACTCATGGAGGAGAGCGGCTTGGCTGCTGACATAGACCCAGTTATGGAGTGTCTCTGAAACAGCAACAAATAACAGCTGTCTGCATTACAAATTGTGCGAATGGTCTTGGTTAACAATAATACAACAGAAAATATATAAATCCAGGAAATGGCAATAAGCCAAAACCAAGAATCTCCAAATTTAATGAGTTTGCATTTTTCAGAAAAACTAAAGGGTTAAAGGCGGGGTGAGCAATTCTAATCCATGCCTTTTTATCTCCTCACGGTCCGTTAGCTCTCCATACTCCTGAAATCTGGTGTCTGTACACAGACCTGACTCCAGCCATGATTTGTGCGTCAGGTTCTTAATTTACCTTTATTTTACAAGGTAAGTCATGGTCACAGTGTTACCAGAAAAAGTACTTTGAACACAGTGAACATTATTTTTTTTAATAATTGCTCCAGTGTATCATCTTATTCCACTGTTGTGCAAGACTGGTTCAGGTGAGTTTTATTGAACAAAATGGTAAAGGTGGCTTCTCTAATTCACATTTTACTCCTTTAGCTGACGCTTTTATCCAAAGCAACTTACAAATGCTATATACACCAGAGTTCACACGCCCCTGGAGCGACTAGTGGTTAAGTGTCTTGCTCGGGAAAACATTGTTGGATGAGTCGCAGTGGGAACTGAACCTGGGTCTCTCACACTAATCAAATTTGTATGGAAATCTGAAGATTTTATTTATACTGATTGTTATGCAAAATGTGTGTCATAATGAGTAGGCTAGATGTTTACATCTGAGAGTATACTGTAGTCAACTGTGGCAAACGTCTGTTCAGGTACTGTTTAGGCTCTGGGTCAATATAAAACAAGAAAGGCTATTCACCTAAGGACAGGGAGTGTCTCATATTTACAGTGTATGCAGGCAACCGACTCCAGCTGATAAAGAGTGAGCAGGAGAGGCTTTGTTTATTAGAATATTAAAGGCATAGCCTGCTTCTTTCAAAAACTCTTCACTGTGGAAAAAACCCTGCACACGGTTGGTCACTTGTTCTTGTATCTTTTAGAACCATTTTGTTGTTAAGTGTCACTAAGATATCTGTCCTCATCAATTGTCTTATGTTGTTTTTTTAATGCTGTTTAGTGAAGCCAAAAGTGATGACTTTTCACATAGTGCAAAATAAAGTTCCTAAATGGTAAGGTAACAGGGGGAAAAAAAGGAACTTTGAGCAACATATTCATACAAAGCCTTGTACCTGTATAGGTGAAACAGCAGCTGCTGGGGGCGTCTTCATGGGACTGGGGCTAAGCGGGGTGCGTGGTAGCGGGGCAGCTGAGGCTGTTGGAGCCACAGAGGCACCATTGGTAGGGGGACCTAAGTAAAGATTGTAAAAGAACAGATACATGCAGCTCAGTTTAGACCTGCTCCACACAAATAGAGACCAAATACACTCCTGATATTATGGACTTCATCAGTAGCCTCTTAGATGGTTGGCAAAAACAAATTCATCTTACTGCAAAATAAATAGAATTCACATCTGGTAATCCATTATATCAAAAACTAAAATTAAAGCTAGGATTTAAAAGTGTTTTTTGTTTTAATCACTCTTTGAAACGGATGCAGAACTCAATCGAAAAGCATCTTGACAAATGACTTCATGTACAGCAATGGGAAATAAATAACTTATGTCAAATTATTGTTAAAAGGAAGAGGAAAGGGGAGCATCTTATGATTTTGCATTACTTTGTGAGGCACTGTCGAAGCTCTTGATGAGTGTTTTGACGGTGGGCGAGGGCTCTGAGGAGGTGGAGGATCGCCGGCTGAGACCCATCCCCTGTCTGAGAGCAGCCAGGTCCCTCTCCACGGCATTCATGTAGTTATACACTCTGCCTCTCTCCTCGTCCTGCCTGGGAGACATACAGGAATCTACTCAGTATATACATCTAGAGCTCCTAACCTGTGTATAGAACAGTTTGAGAAACTTATTCAGTCCGTATCATGTCTATCAATTATAGTGAAATTATTTTCAAGAGATTTATTATTTAGTCTGTAAACTTTGGGATTCATCAGCATCAAATATGCAACTTTAAATGTTCTCTCATTTTGTTTACAAACATAAGACAAACATAAGACATCATGTCAGCGTGACTGGAGCTCTTCCAAACGTCTCTCTGTGTGTCTTACTTGCGGCTCTTGACCTCGTCCAGCTCTTTGCTCAGCTTCTCATTCTTCTCCAGGGCTTCCTGCAGCCGGCGCCGCAGGTCTCCAATCTCCTCCTGTGCTTCGGACTTGATGTCATTAGCAATGACAACGGCTGTCTGCAGATCAGCCTGGAACTGACGCCACTCCATCGATTCCTCCTGCGCACACAAACCGCACACAGACACACACACACACAGCGAGACAACAGCAGAGAGCAGAACATTATTAAGGTGAAATGGGTAAATTGGATTATTAAAGCAGTAATTAATTATTTTTGTGAACATTTGGGGCACCGGAACAAGCTGCAACATCTGTAACATTATTATAACATGAAGTTAATATGGTGAACTTGTTAGCAAACAATCACTTATTTACACATCCAGCAGAAACAGAGAAGAATAAGTATTCATTTAAGAGTCGTGTTTCTGGCAACCTGATGTTTAGTCCAATGCTCACTCCCCTTTTAGCTCTGCTTTGATCTCAACAACTCTTCAGCTGCTAAATGTTCCACTACCTTCACCAGCTAGTTGCTAACTTGGTATGGTACTGAGCAGGTAGCATGAAGGGAACCTTTTACGGTAAAAACAGCTGCAGCGTTGGTTTTATAAATTAATTACTAGCATAAAACTGCTGCAGTTTGCTATCTTCCTTTCTTCTAGTGTACTAAAAGCAAAAAAGCCTGACACTAAAAGCGCTGGTCCTGGTAGCCCAGTGCCCCCCCTGCAGCACTCTTACCCTCAGTCTGCGGTGAAGAATCTTAATCTCTCTCTCCATGTCGTGCTTCTGGTCCTGTAGCTTCTTCACAGAGTCTGAAATAGGAAATAATACACGTTGGTGGTATTGACAGGCCACAGAACAGACTGACTCAATAACACACATATCTTACTGCTGTTCATTGTTTGAGAAAGTTTGACAACAATTGATGGCAGTGATGATTTGGTGAAGCGACAGTTCAGAGTTTTGAAGTGGGGCTGTGTGAGGTATTTATCCATAGTTTTATCCTTCAGTAGTATGCGGTCGGCAAACACCCAGTTTGGAGAAAGACACAGGAGTACCGGCATAGAAGCAAAGCAATGTACTGCATAATTAAAATGCTATATTTAGAACATTTTCACCACTTTACCCAGAGCCTCTTCTGACAGGGGACTGAAGCCATTATGTACATCTATGCTCTCTTTAACCTCCCAGAACACAGGAGTTGCTGCTCTATCACTATTCTTATTTTGTTCTGCGAGGTAAAATTACTTCGAAGAGCAAAATGTTAACGACTCCAGTTCTCTGTCGTAAAGGGCAGTTTGACAGCAAGGTAAAGGCCTGAAAATATCGTAGATATAGTGTACACTGAAACTCATATAGATCCTCGATCCTTCTTTTAGGTGGCCAAAAGATGTTTCTGCTGCTGCCCCTGTCCAGAGCAGTACATTGCTTCCATGCCAGGACTCCTGTCTGCTTCTCCAAATAGGGGCACGTACATGACCACCAGCCACCTGGGTGATACACTGCCTATGGATAAGTACCTCATACAACCCCACATTAAATAAATCCAAACTATCCCTTCAATCAAACCAGCTAATCTTAGTAGATGAATGGTTTCACGTAACAGGATCTCTACAGGATCACTGGCTGCCTGCCAGAGTAAACATGAGGGAATATAGCCAGTCAAAGGTTGACCATTAGAACATGTTTACACTTTTGACTGCGTGTCTGGCCCTCTTACTCTCGAGGTCTGTGATGATGAGGTTGTCGTGGAGTTTAAGAGCTCGGTGCTGCTCCACCTCATCCTCGAGCTCAAAGATGGTTTCCTTCATGTCTGCGATCTCAGTCTCTTTCTCCTGCAGGTCCCCGCGCTGCTTCTCCAGCGCGCGCTCCTGCTCGGCCATCTGCTGCTGCACCTGTTCCTGGAAGTCTCTGTATTCCCTGTCCAGCTGCATATACAGGAAGAGGGGTATCCTTCATTTAATTAATAAGCCATGAATTCATTAGCTGACTAATGTGCAACAAAGCTCCAGCAGTGTCATACTGTAATTTATAGAGATGTACTGTGTACAGCGTTCTTCTGCACTCCACATCGGCACAGTTATCCTCTGCCTTAGTGTAATGTTCTTGAGGAATGCTGAATTTGTGACATTTTTAAGGTCAAATCTGGCTCTGCTCCATAGACAAGAAAAGGTGCACTAATTTTGGTGACCCAAAAACTCTTGCACCCTAGATTAAAGTTTCATTTAGGTCAAACACATCAATTTAGCATCTAATGGCTTCAGGAAAATTGATGTCCCACACACATTGTAACAGCCTGAGATTTTACATCTCAAAAGCTCTTTCAAGTTTTAACTAACCTTACTGCAAGTCTCCTGCAGCCGGGTGAGCTCACTGTGGGCTTGTTCCAGCTCCTCCTGCAACTTCGCCGCCTTGGCCTCAGCCTCTTCTTTCCCCAGACGAACTCCTTCAAGCAGCTGGCAGATGTCATTTTTATCCCCTGCGGTGTGAAGAGAGTACAGCTCGGCCACCCTCTGCCTCTCCTGGTCCAGCTGGGTTCTGCAGCGGCTCAGCTCCGCCTGGTCATTGCTCACTGCTGCCTTGTACTCCTCAAGCGCAGCCGCCATGGCAGCTCGACCCTGTCTCTCTGACTCCATGATGCGCTCCATTTGGTGGTTCCTCTCTTTCAGTGCTCCGATCATCTCCTGGGCCTCAGCGTTGTCCTGTTCAGCCATCTTCAGTGTGTTGGACAGGTGCTGTTGAACCCCGAGTAGCTGCTCTCTATCAAACCGGGCATTATCTGCCAGGTCTGCGTAGCGCTGCTCCAGCTCCATGTAGCGGCCACTCTTGATGTCCTCCTCTAGCACATACGATATATGATGCTCATCCAGCAGAGAGCGCAGGTACTCAATCTGTCGACCGTACAGCTCCAGCTTGTCGCTCTGTTGGCACAGGGAGTCCATGAGGATCACCTTCTCTTCACCTAGCCGCTCGTTCTCTCCGTTCAGCTCCTGGGTGATTTGCTGCAGGTCAGCCAGCTCCTGTAATGTGGCCTGGAGCTCCTCAGCAGTGCTGTGCTGGTTCTCTTCCATCTGGTGGATGCGCTCTGTCAGACAGGCCACTGAGACCTCGCTGGCATTGCCACTGCTGCCTCTCCGTGAGCACTCCCTGCTGGGGGCGCACTCCGACTCAGATGATGAGGAAGCTCCGGACGGGGCGTCCAGAGCGTCATCACTGGAGGTGACGGCCTGGTAGACCTCGCTAGATTCACTGTCGAGGTTGTCTGCCGAGCCTCCATGCTGGTGTCCTGTGAGCAGATCCTCTAAAGAGCCGGGGGCAGAGCCTTCAACCGAGGAGGTCAGCGTTCCCGTTCCTCCGCCATCGCTCTGCCCGCTGCCTGCTGCCAGGTCTGGGCTCAGGGAGGTGTAGTTAAACAGCTTGTCAGAGCCATCCAGCCTCTGCTCCAGAGAGAAGCCGAGCGCATTGAGCCGGTCCTTTAGCATTCGGTTCTCACTCTTGAGCAGGTTCAACTCCTCTCTGATGGCCTGGTTCTGCTCTTGTAAGAGAATAAGAGTGGACTCCACGTCAGCTGCTGTGATGACTGACACCTGGGGCTTCTCTTCCTCCCCAGCTTCTTCCTGCGGCAGTGCTTCGTTTCCTCCCAAGCCGAGCTGAGCCCTCATGTCCCTCAGCTCACTGCGAAGGTGGAGGATCTCCACATCTTTGCTTTTAGCCAAACCCACCAGGTCTTTCACTTTGGCCTCCAGAGCCACCTTATCACTGATCTGGCCATCCGATTTGGACTTGCTCATACGGCCATCAGACTCTGACAGGATCTGGCCGCGAGAGCGCTTCCCTGAGGCCACATCCCCTGCTAAAGTCCCTGATACTAACTGCTTCTTATTGGCTGAGGTCCTGGAAGTCCGGAGACGGTCTCTTGATGAATTTGGCTCCTTTGAGATCGAAGCTGTCGACCGCTTGGATGAAGTACCTAGTAAAAGAGATAAAAGTAATCCTTACAATTACAAATAAACATTACAAAAGATTAAATTAACATCTCGGCATGGGATATATACCTGATGTTGTCTTTGGCTTGCTGTCTAGGTTGCTAGCATTAGTCCCAATAGAGGCAGTCCTCTTGGTCTTGGTGACAGCGTTATTTGATGCAGGATTCCCTCCGGCCATAGCTGCTAAAAGATCATCATTGCTCTTCACCTGGTAGGAAAAAAAAATCAACATATTCACTTTAAATTCACAAGAAAATTAAGTCAAATTTAAACCAGCATTTATCAACACTAATCCGTCCATCACGGTCTTACCTTAGACAGAGGTGCGGTGGTGCTGGTCTTGGCTGCAGGTTTTCCGGGCCCAGTGGCGGCCGCGGCCTCTGCCTTCCCTCGATCTCCGCTCACCTTACTCACCGCTGGCCGGACCGACTTCTTCATACTGAGCTCTCTGATGCCGATACATTTACAGCTCAATCTGTGCACAAAAGGCGGGGGGAGAAAGGTAACGTATGTCAGCGAGCAGAGTGATAGCTCCAGTTTTCCATGGGATGAGGAATTCTTTCCACAGACGCTATTCCCTAAACACTAGAAAACACTGAGTAGCTGAGCACTTCCAGAAAATGTGTTTCTCTCCGTCTGTCTCTGTGATTTGAAGTTTGTTCAAGGTAGCTGGTGTTTGGAAGGCAGTGGATATTTTTGCTTATTCTGATGCCTATAATGATAAGTGAATATATATAGTGAAGTTTAAATATGGTGTTTGTTTGTATTAACATCATTACACATGAAAACTTGTGTGGTACTCGCAATGATTCAAATCATTTTGTCTTCACCACAGTTTGGAAGCTGTTAAGACAGCTGTATGGGACCACCCCAGATACAGGAATGTTATGTAAACACTGACAACAGAGGCTTTCAAAGACCAACCAATATCCACTAGATGGCTCTCGTGCGCTGGTGATATGAGTGAGTCAGTTCAGAGTTTCACTTGCCTGTCAGCTGCATCAACGATGACACTGATAAAGACTCAGTTTAATCTGTGTGGGTGGCTGGTGTGGGAAGAATGTGGCCTTACAATCTACTCCTTAGAACAGACAAAGATCAGTAAGATTGGGTTTTTCTAGCGTAGTGAGCAAAGCCAAAAAAGGAAATGTAGATTCTTTAACGGATCAAAGTGAAAGCCCAAACCAACACAACTGCAGTCATATTCTGTGAAGCAAAAATATGAGTCAGTCTGTTACTGGGCAACTGGTCTGATGCACTGTGTCTCATCTTGCACGGCCAAGAAATCATTTAGTGCCATGTTAGTGCAAGATGTACTCACACCAGTTCACAATTATCGCTGCTAAAACCTGACAACCCAGAAGAGTTTAACATGGCAAATTCTTCAGCATAATTTGGTGAGTGTGTAATGTGTATTGAATTAGCAGCAGGTGATACAAAAATATTCTCGCAAACTTTTTCAAATGAAGCTTGGACTTGTCTGATGCATTTTTGTATCCGGTGTTCATTTGGCAGCGAACAAGGTGTTGAAACTGCCGGTAACCAAATAAAAGCTTTTATAAAACACTTGAGGCTTTATTCAGTTGCGTCCACGTCTGAAAAGAACCTGACTTGATGCCATGATAGCAAGAAAAAATGATTTGGGACACAGCTGGAGACAACGAGTAAGTGCTTTAGCACAGATCTGGATGTCCCGGAGTTGCACTATGGCTCTGAAGAGGAAACAGTGAACTGAAGTTACTTATTTTATACATAGGAAACCCAGATATGATCTATCTCAGAGTTACTGCTCTGTTGTTTTCCTTAGCAGAAGTTTGTTGTTTGGATACGGAAATAAATATAATCAAATATCAGCAGTAAATCAGACTTTAAATAGAACACTGTGAGAAGCTGACCAATGTATTGTAGCAGAAGCACAAATGTTTAGACAACTCACTGACTGAACTTTCCTTGAATCTTAGCTAGATAAATACACACAACAAAAATGGATCACCAATTAAAATCCAACACAGTCGGAGCAGGTGGAGATCTGTAGCTCACATCTGAGGCTTCTGATCTCTCCTGATTCTTCCAGAGAATCTAAAATAACCTGCTACTAAACCACAAGCGTGCTTTATTCAAAAACAAAATACTTTTCTAATAGATTTCAGCTGTGTTCCCTTGGTACAGATGTTATTTTCAATCTTTCATCCTACGCCTTCAACTTTGAGAGTTGAACTTTTTTTTTCCCTGCAGAGATGATATTTATTTGGCTTATTAGTCGGGTCAAAAGTGGCGTTCAGTGACATAGATGCTGGGAATAAAAGTGTTTAGCTAAACCTAATTCACAGAACCAGACCAAAGAAAAAACACATGCCAAGCATTGGGGAAGACTTATAAGGAGTCTGATTGGACTTAAAAGATAATAATGTGTATTTTTCAAGTTGCAGAACTTCTGCAATCTTTACTCAAACTACTGTGCTTACAAAAACTGTTGTTTCTGTTCAAAGACACAATATATGTGCCACATACCATCAGACCACAGACAGTTATGTGCAAGTTTACAAAGAGCCGCAAGCAAACAAAAGAAACAATCTTCCCTGCCTCATGTGGAGGAAACAGCAAATGTGTCTCAGCTGGACTAGACTCTACAGCTCTGCAGAGGTATATATTTTATTTACTGAAACAAACCTGTACTGCAATACAAGCTACATGCATAGAATATTTGAAACATATTGTGTTTACATCTGCAACCTCTTTGACCATTCACGTTAATTCTGAAATTACACCATGCATCTTTCCTCACTCAGTGTCTTTTAGTAGGTCAAAGCTTCCCGAGATGAATCTACATCCCCACAGGCCTCACCTTATTTTGAAAGCTTTATGTCATGGCCTTACTTTGAGAACATGCATTTGACATTTCATGTCTGTCCTGTTCTGACTACGTTACCCAGACCTAGACTTTATATACTGACAGGTTATATTAAATTATACATGCAGTGAAGCTATAAATAATTGTCTGGAAAAGCTTTTGTTGTCTGTCAGTCTGTCATTGCTGGAACATCTACAGTCCCGCTGTGCGTGTCTTCTTACTTTTTGGTTTTTTGGGGCACAAAGAACATTCAAATGTGTATCAGTACCACTGCAGCTACTAAACTCATAGTATATGCCACCAAGCAAGACATGTCTCCAGCTGAATTGCTTTCAGCTATTCAGCTGGAGACATTTAAGTCCTTTCTGTATATTACTTATCTGTCTTTGCATAACCAACTTTGTACTGCATTTATTTATCCATAACACATACGTTTGGGCTGGGCGTTTTCCCTGAGCACTGACATGTGCACTCAAACACTAGCCAGTTTTCTGAATAGCTGAATGTGTGTCCAAGCAGATGTCTGAAACAGAGAGCTGCTAGCTAGAGCACAGCTCTTTTCATTGGATCTGAATAGACATAGGAGCGCAGGCTGGGGACCAGAAGTGAAGCAAAATGGGGCAAAGGCCTTTTCTTTCACTCTGCATAACTACTGCAAAAAAAGATGTGTGTGTACCATTTTAAATACTCTTGTAACAATAATTCATACACCATAAATGTACACGTACTGGCCTGTCAGCATGAAAAACTAACGATTCCACATCTTTGGCCACATAGGTATGATTTGTAATGTACTTATTTTGCATATTCAATATAAAAAAAGTCCATCACACAGAGGTAGAAGATTGGAACAGAATTATCTACATGTGTAAAACACCTCAACTCAGAAGGCAATGCCACTGATTCAAATTAAAAACAGCTACAGTATTTGATTTCAATGTTAATGAATGCAACGGATCCATGGTTGCCCAAAAGAACAAATGTGTGTAGTGTTCCTTTACAGACAGCTGAACAAAGCATGAGCCTGAGACAGGACACAGAAGAAACAGCTGAGTTCATTCTGGGAAGAGAAGAAAGTGGGGGTAGTAGTGCTCTAAAAACTCATTAATACCCGTTCCCTGCTCGCCTTCCTTATTCATGCTTTAATTTTAACTGCAAGGAGGCACTTCCTTGCCATAACATCACTTTCCGGCGTCTCTAGTGAAAAAAAAAAGTCCACTCTACAAGGGTGATTGTGTGTACAAGGACAAGCAGGCACCAGTCTGCCTGAGACAGAGTGGACACTGTCAAACCTTGAATTTAATTTGCCAAAATATGCCTCACTATTAAAGCAGGGGAAGGTTGGAGAACATCTAGATGTTAAAAAGTAACCATATACTGTATATAAAAAAGGAACCAACAGACCGCCCCCCCCCCTTTCAGGGCCTCCCTCCAAAGCCACATCCCCAAAATACATTTCCATGGCACAGGTAAGACACGTAGGCAGACAGACAGGTAGGCGAATGAAATAATTGGCCGTGCTTACCACAGTCCCGCAAGGGCCACAGATACCGGATTTCTTTTAATTTTTGTGTCAGTCCATTTGACTAATTGATTGCTTTCAGGATGTAGAGAATTTCAACAATTGCCTGTTCCAGCTGTAATATACATATATACATATATATACATATATTACAGCTGGGATATAATAGATATTACGGCGTAGCCTTCCTCCAAATAACAGTCTCAGTATTTCAATGCTACTCTAACACGTTGATAAAAATGGAGGATCGGCAAGCCTAACATATTTCCCTCTTTGGCACGTTTCACATCATCAGCATTAACCTTGCAGTGTAGAAGCAAAACCATCCACAGCATTCATATTTGTATAAGTAAAGAATGTATTGAAATGTGTGTTGCAAATCCTTACCCACCTTCCACTAAACACTTAACAGTTGCCATGCCAAAAGCTACTAAAATGTAATCATCTTTATTAAGTTGAATCAAACAACGCATGGGTTTGTTCCTAAACTATAAATTTGTCTCGGACATACATGTCTTCCTTTCCCCTTGTTAAAAGTCACTTGGGGGCAAAGTTTCCAAGTCTTAAGCGTCTCATTACTCACATCTTCTGGCCACTGATTTAAAGAGTGGTCTGTGAAATATTGTTTTTCCAAGCTATTCCAGGAAAGCTGGGAAACATCTGTGGTCACCTGATTTAAATTTTTCTAATGAATTGAGTAACGCTACGCGAGAGAGAAGTGGGTTGAGTCAAGATACACATAGCTCTACAATAGTATGCTGTTTGAGTCAGCCAAGGCACTGATACGCTGCACCATCAGTTCACTGTTGACTCTCCTCTGGGGGATGGCAAATTTACATTGTTCTTGGCTACACCTACATTAGCACTACGGCTAGCATTAGCCCAAGAGTGTATCATTCAACCACAAAAGCAAATACTTTACCAACTAGACCTTTCAGGTTCACGACTACCCGGCTCTACGAAGAAAGCAAACGTTGGTCCTGTCATGTTAGAGACCAAATTGCAACTTAAAACGAAGGAGATAACCCAGATAGCTAGTTAGCTTTATCATCAGGTATACAGGGACGTTCAGTAACTTTACTTCCTGTTTGGCCACACGCTTTCAAAACAAGGGCACCGAGCTAGACAACTTTTACTGAAACAATAATACTTTAATCAAAATCGGATAGAACGAGATAATTTGAACTTAAACTAATCAATAGACAGAGGTATTGTATAGTTGATAAATAGCAAATGTAATGTGGCTTTGTACAGCAGATATGTATTAGCAAAAGAAATGGAAATTTTCAGGTGACTAACGTTATGTGGAACCAAAAGCTTTCAAGACTTAGCTTTACCAACTTACTTCAAATATTTATAGGTGGTCTTGCCAAGACGTGCGGAGTACTAGTAGTACACGAACTGTACACCCAAATGTATCACTTTTGCTTTAAACCCACAGCCGAGAAAAACATCAAATTATATATGACGCTGGGGCAACATGTCAACCGATCGTTAAGACTTATTTTGAAATAATTCATTGTACAGAGCGAAGTGAATTATTTTAGCTTGACAGCTGAGTAAAAATTTGGTTAGAGGGTTAAAACAATAATTATCGCTGTGTTTACAACAAACAAAACAAACAGCGCGAGAGTGCGTATCTTTAGAGTAGGTATGTTTGTTTCATTTCTGTCGGTTAATTTACCTCAGCTGTCAGTTAACAAAGGCAAAGCTTAACGTTAAGTTGCTAATGCTGTCGTTATGCTAACGATGTTAGCACGCCGGCAAAAAGACAACGCTCTTTCAGTAAACTTGATTAAATATTCATACCTGAGGTTCACCTAATTTCCCTGTTTGATAGGTTGACAGAGGTCTGATGAATGTTCATTTGCGGTCTCTAACATTTCGGGAAAATCCACAACTTCAGACTCAGGGCAGGCAGCATCGGTTTCAGATGTCAGCCCCTTAGTGTTGGCAGCAGCCGGATGATCCTCTGCCCCCTCCTCTGGTTGCATCATCTCAGCATCACCCCCTGTACAGGATGTTTAAAATATCCAGGACTTCATTTATTTTTGTCTCTAAATTACTCCAAGCAGGGCTAAAGGTCTGCACAGCTTCTCTTCAACCAAGTCTGCACCAACTTCATTCACCGTCTTCTTCTTCTCTGAATTAAACTTCAAAAGTTCATGATCACCCAATCATACTCCTTCAATTAGAGGAAATACATACTTACCTTTTAATTTACCATTACAAGGTGGTTCTGAAAGGGGTTCTTGAGGGGGTTCCAGGGGGTCCCCAGCTAAAAGGGGAATAATTTATTATCACTATAATTACATCTTTAAAGTAAGAAAATGACAGAATGTCTTTATACAGTATGTATATGAAAGCAAAAATCCTATCAGATGGGCCATGCTGGTACAACATGGGGGTCTGTGGTCTAATTTGTGTCAGATTAGGGGTTCATTGACGTGAAAAAGTTTAAGAACCACTGTATTAACATGTCATGCAGAACCACCAAAGCCCAGACACAGTCAATTTGTGATTCGTTTTTAATTTACATGCTCCACACTGCCTTCACAAGTCCTACACCGAACCATCTCTCTACTACACACTAGAGAAGGTAGATGGATTAGTGTACAGGTGTACAACTCAGTATGCCGAGTATAGCTACAGTAAAGTAGGGGTTTGGATTTAGCACATATTTATGAAAGAGAACTGAAACATTGGTGAGTCTGGACATAACTGTGTCAAACTGTCAGTCTGAGAATTCATTAAGTTAACTAGAAATGATCCATTGCAAGAATAATGTTACCAAGTTTTTATTTACATAAATCATACATACAAGACCCACTAGTCATTGCTCATCCTAAGAAATACTAAGAGTTATTGCTTATTTTACATAAATGACACACCTTTAAGGGTTATAGTTTGTGCTAACAACTGTTTGAATACATGTAGTGATTTGAGGAAAAAATATATTGATGCAAGCACAGAGTGCATTTTCACATGGCTTTGAAAGTAATACTAGGAATGTGGATGATAAACCTGTTAATAAACCAGGAGAATTGGTTATGAGTGAATCACTGTGCTTCAAGGGCTACCTACTAAGGAACATTTGGTATTTCAGATAATCTCCAGGTGCTCTCATTTCTACAGCAGTGTGGTTTTGTCCTATATAGGTAGACTGCAGAGAAGGAATGCAGAAAGCAACACGTGCATTACTGAATAAATCAAATCAGACAGAAGCTAAAATAACAGTGTGGACACAAAACATATGAGACATGGACAAAGACTGAGAAATTAAAATTTTGCACAGCACTGTCCATTCCATGGGTGGAAGAATCAGGCCTCGCCTTCTCCTGGAATGATTAGCCTTTCACGACTCTGTACCACTTTCAAAAAAAGCACTCATATCTAAATGAAAGTTGGCTCGGACACCACCAGAAGAACCTGTAAACTGAAAAAAGTCACTACATTAATTGTATAGCACAGATGGCAAAACGCTTCAAATGGTTAGGTCAACATGCCTGCACGTTGCTGTGTGTTAACTACAGTTTTCAGTCTCATACTTTTAAATTCTGTACAAAATTAATAGTGTGTGTAAACATCAGGGTAACTAGCATGTTCTACTGGTCATCAGCAGGGAAACATTGGCACAGGTGAGCTTTCAACCAAGTCAAACAAGAAAAAAAAAAAATTCAGTTCCATTCATCCATCATCAATCTACAGAAATAAATTTTACAAAATCCAACTACAGCAGAAATCCCCTTCTGTGTGAATATAAAGCTAATGTGCACAGTGACAGAACAGGGCAGTGAAAAAAATATGAAAGTACAGTAAATAATGCTTCTTGACAATTAAAAAATGAATGATATATTTTGTCCGTACATCATATAGGGTTGTCTTTTACTGACACAGCAGGTAAGCTTGTAAGTAAACAGAACACATATGCTCATCACACCTCCAACAGAAATGGCTTTGGTCATGATGGCTGCTTCCACCTTACAATGTGTTGACGGTTCCACCTGGTGGCTAAATCAAGCATCCTCGGAGTAAACCAGCCAGCTATGGTTGCTCAACAGCATCCGCCTCATTAGGCAGCGGACACTGTACGATGTTCACGTTATACTTCAGTAGAGAAGAGAAGGCTTTGGCGTTTGCTGTCAGGTGTTGGAATGCTCTCCAGCTGAAGGAAGTACAGAAGGACTTGAACCTACGGACACAGAACAAGGGGATCAGACCCACACAAGTAGTCCAAATCTCTCTCTCATCAATATCCTGACACGGGTTTTACCTGAGACATGACCTCTAGAGACCAGCTGTCGTTCATGGAGATTGGCTGCGAGCTGTTTGAGATTTTGCTGTCTTTTTCAGAGGGCCGAAGCAAAGTGGGGCCAAAAACCGTGGCCAGATTGTGCAAAGACATCTTGTTGATGCTCTCATTTTCAGTCACCCTGTAAGAAAAAAAAACTATAGATGCTCACAAAATCATAACCGAAACAGTACATCTTTATCATCGATCTGAACCAACAAGTAAACTTTGTTACTTTATGACAAATGACAGCTCACAAGCTTTTAAGATAGCCTGTGTAACTTTACCTGAACAGTGACCACTATAGCTACTGATAATGATGGTGTTATGGTAAATGCTAAAACATTGTGTAACAGTAGAGAAGAGTCATTAAACTCTAAAGCTGAATCTTTTGGTCATACCAGACCGAGTCAGTTTTTAGCAGCAAAGCCCCTCTGTGTATTAAATTGAGCAAGTGTGAGATGTATTATGAATTTGTTATTTCACACTTTCACATGTATCTGTGTTTGTACTAGTGTAACAACTAATAATAATCAACCTATACTCTCAAAACATCCTGAACAGCACGTCTTTGTTAGTTTTCAATCACTGCTGAACACCCAGCAACATCAACTATAACACATTTGTCTCACCTATCATTGCATTCTAAAAGGATGGAAAAAATGAATAACATGGATCCACAGTCGCTTGAATAATTCTGAGGTGTTCATTCTGAGGTCTTTACCGTTTAAGGTGGTCGAGCAAGAAGAGGAAAGTCACCAGATTGGGCTCTGGTAGAGACAGCAACAGGTTGAGCATGCAGCTCTCCTTGGCCACACTGTCAGAGAGAGCTGCAAGGCAAAAGCTCACGTGAATGTGCCGCTGTCACAAATCACAACGGCGTTTAAGAAAGAAGAAAAAGTTTAAGAAAGAAGAAAAAAAAAAAAGTGGGGACTGACCGATGCCTCCAGCAAAGTTGGGGTACAACTCATCAGTGAAAAGAGGCTCCGGCAGCTCGCGGAAATACAGCTTCAGTGTTCCTGCGATGGCGTTTACGTCCATCTCCCTCATCATGACAGACACGTCCTTGTTGTCTGGTGGGCAAATGATAGTCACTAAACACCAAATAATACGGTTGCACGCTGGGCTTTGAGAAACACATCTGAGAAGAGTATGAGTCAGTCCTGCAGAGCTCTGTGAGAAGTCTCCTACAAGTAAATCTGTTTGCCAAGTTTGTCAAATCAATTTTGTTAAGAAGTCAAATTCAAACTGAACTCACTTGAATCAAAAGCGGCCTTCAGCGCCTGGATGTCAGTTGCGACGCCAGACACTCTGTAGATTCCCACCTCCTCCATTCCCCGTCGCTCAATCTCCTCCACACACTGTCTCACAATGAGGGGAACCTTGGAGCGCTCTCGCCTAGTGACAGAAAGTTTTAGAAGAGCTACTTACAAATCAACACGTATAAATGCTATAAACATAAGTGACCATGGATGAAACCAGTGTAGCCTGTGTATGCCACTACAGGGGTATTTGTTAGTACTAGTGTTTCTCAAAGCATATTGTTTGCTGCCAGTAGACCAGGTTTTCCTGTAAAAGGTTTGTAGACCAATAGGAGACGCTAATATTGTCTTGACTTCACACATTGTGCTCTAGTATTGGTTTGGTTAGGGCTGCTGGTCAATAAGCCTTTTACACAGAAGACATTTTGACATGTCACAGTAGGAGAAGTATAAATGTTAAATAAAAGATAGATGGCTGAATTACAATTAGCTACTTCAGTTTCTGATCTCCTGATCAGGACAGAGCTAGACACCTGCAGTCATTTCTCTCACACCGCTGCATCATTAAGAAATTTAAATTTTGACTGTTTGTAAAAAAAAAAGGGGGCACATACATGTTGACTCATTGAGTTACATAAAATGTAAAAAATGGGCATATTGGCATGACACACACACACACACACACACACAGATCATCAGCTCACTTAGTCACTACGTTGATCTTCACACCAAAGACGCCAGACTGTTTCCGTGAAGGCATTCGCTTCAGACTGAACTCTCTGCTTGTGAACTTCATCGAAAGCTTCACCTCAATCTGAAACAAATCAAGAAAACCACTTCATTTCAGCTAACCTTGCTAATATTTGCTAAAAAGCAGACAATGTGGCTAAAAGCGTCAATCTCAGGATAATGATACATGCTAACACTAGCACAAGTACAGACGAGTCAGCAAACTGACTCAGTAATGCTAAGCTACTGGTCGTACCGGACCAATAAAACATGTGTGTATTAAATTTAGTTGAATTGCATGGAATTACTATTGGATAGCAGTAATCATTTACAACTTGTATTACATTAATCATTTTTATCCATGATGCTGAAGTTGGTTTCTGGTTCACAAATATCATTTTAAAAACCTAAAGGCTGCTCTAAGATTTTTGAAACCTTTAGTTAATATTCCAAATGAGGTCTACCTGAAGGACAAGTTAGAATGGTCAAATCTGGCCTGAATTAAAACATTGACTCCAGACACCATTAAAACACAACTTCTCTCCAAGTGTGGTTAGACCTTGTCATTTGTTTTTTAAAAACCACATGTTTCACAAGTCTGACTGTGGGTTCTAAGAATCTTGAAGCTTTTAATATTATATCGAATCATTTTAAACAGCTACAAGCTGTGCAGAAAGAGAGACCCAGCTGCTAAATAACATCACTTCACTTTCCATCAACTTTCCCCTTAACCTTCAAATTGGAAGCTGCTAACCAGAAGCAGCCAACTTCAGCATCATTGTTAATTTTGCCACTTTTGACTGGGGTGGTGAAAACTTACCCCGTTCATGGTGATGACTGTCCTCTGCCAGTCTTTATTTTGCAATGTCTGAGGATCCAGCTGAAAAAACAAAAAAAAAGATAGATAAGAAATTTTTATTTCCAGTGGCTCATAATTTTGAATGAATTCCGATTCTCCTCAGAAAAAAAAAACAGGAAAATAGTTTGCCCATATCAGCTTCAAATGAAATGATAATATTTCATTTGAAGCTGATAATTATGTGAACAGCAGTGAGAGTTAAGTTTACTTTCTGTATAGGTAAATATGAGTATTACCAGCTCAATTACTTCACTCAGCCTCACATAAACATAAAGTCCATATGGCCAGGTAGTGTTAACTCGTGTCACTGATCTATTTCAGTCATCTGACTAATACCACACTGCAAGTGGTCAAGCATGAGTAACGTGATAAGCACTGTGCCTGTCCAACATGGCCGACGTTCTTTGAAAGAACCAAGAAACCATCAAATCTCATTCAGATATTCCTTTGTTCAGTGAAAATACATTTTCTTTTTCATAATACTTTTTTATCAAAAGGATAAAAAAGAACAACAGGTGGTACAATGCCGGAAAATATAAGAAACATCCCAGCAGAAATACAACACAGTGTACAACTCAGACAGGGCTTTAAACATCAGCAGGAAATAAGAGAAAGCAAAAAACAAGTTAAATGTAATTACTTAAACGTAGTAATTCTCAAGGCATCCTTTACAACAACACCCATGTCGGTCTGTCCACAGCTCATTTTCCATTACCTTTGGTCTGAGCAGACTGCTGAAGACTCTGTCCCACAGACGGGCCCCTGTGCGCGGGGGTTTCCTTAGAGTTGTGTCTCCCTCTTCCTCTAGGCTGCTGCTGGCCTGATCCACACTCTCCTCCTCATTAGGATTACTCTCACTCATTCTTTCTGGCATGAACCTTTCTCAACTCTTAAATCTTGCTTCCACTGACTAATGGCAAACAAACAAAGAAACCAGCGCTGTCCCACAGTATTTTCCTCAACCACGGCACTAACGAGAGCAGCAGGTCCTTTGTTGCCTTAAAGCATCTTGATGATCCTCACTGATGCGGCTGAATCTTTCCAAAACTTTCTTCTTCACTTCTCGGCATTGTTAGACTCCAAATCCTTTCATTCTAGTGGGAGTCAGAAAAGGAACAAAGCCACGCAACGCAGCCTGCCAACCACGCTTGCCTCTGTGTTGTTGTACTTCCCAAATGGATTTGGGGGATTAACTCCTGAGAATCCCCTCCTACCCTCATTATTCACCAACGTGCTCACGCCTGCCGCTGTAAGTAGTGCTGGCTGGTAATCTAGCATCTCAGGGAGCCTCAACGGAATCCTCTCAGGCCAATAACTGATTAGTGCTAGTGACCTTTAACATCAGACATGTCTTCCTCATATCTAAACAATGCTTAAAATCCATGATATAAGCCTTATGTGAACTGTTACCTTTCCCAGAGGCTCTTCTCTCTATTAAGGTCTCTCCTCTTTCCCCACAGAGCAGGTCTTAAGGTCCTGCCTCAGCCAATTCACTCTAATTCTCAGGTGTATGAAATGGTAATACAGGTGATTTAGTACTATTTATTGAAGGGTCAAGCTGGAGTTTTCGTGAGTATATGAATCATTTTCAAATCACATTGTAACTCAAATGTTTTGCTTTTTCATTTTTTACAGTTTGATGTTCATTTCGGAAGCTGCCAGCACCTGTAGCCCTGCACTACATGCTGTGCACAAAGTTGTTAGCTTTTTCAAATATTATCTGCCTTCAAAATTGAAATAACTTCAATTCAATTAATTCAAATTGTGTCATTATCATTCCTTAGACCATAAGCCAACTCAGACAGTTTCCATACCACTGATGAAGCCATCAACAAAGCAAGCAGAAAGGCTAGTCTGACACCACAGGTCATTAAAGTGACCTGACAGATGACCTACATCCAGGCCCCTGAACAACATGGCAAGTATCTGACTCAGGATACAGGCAGGCACATGCTCCTTTCCTCTAAGACTCCAGAGTGTTTTGACCCGCGTGTCCATCAGGGAAATCCCTGCACTGGCTGATCAAAGAGCTCTCTGTCTCTCGCTCCTCTGTCATAGTCTGGAGTACTGCCAACGGCTACATTTAGTCAATCCAAAATCTAATCCGCCCTGTGTCACAACACCACATCAGGCCCTGAAGTGACAGCAAAGGGCCCTAAAGGGTAGGATTACCAAAAGAAGGTCCTCTGGTCAACAGTGCAAATAAGCCTCCACTGTGGATTTACTGAAATCAATAGAGGGAGCAAGACTCCACATTCGCAAGGATTTTTTGTCCTTTCCTGTGGAACTGTATAGATTTGGGGTCATGCAG
The DNA here is from genome assembly GCA_029875015.1 of Lepomis gibbosus. Taxonomy (NCBI): domain Eukaryota; kingdom Metazoa; phylum Chordata; class Actinopteri; order Centrarchiformes; family Centrarchidae; genus Lepomis; species Lepomis gibbosus. Next base: position 49,521 of record JAPMOB010223476.1, read on the forward strand.
AGTCTATATTGATTTTTAGCTATTTTTTTAGCTCTTTCTGCTTTGGTGTCATATAGGATACAGTATGTTGTATAAGAGGTCCAATGTTCACAAAAGAATTGGCAAATATTTTGTATTATTGCGCCAGAAGTGTTAAAAAGGCGATGTGTTTTACTGTTCTGTGATTGGCAGTAAAAGAATAGTTCGACATTTTGGAAAGTACACTTATTATTATTAAATATAACGTTACAGCCAGAATCTAGAAGAGATATAAAATATATACACATACACTATAGTGTACTGCAATTTCTTGGCTGTTTATGTAAAAAGTTTTTTTATTGTTATAGTATTTTTTTTAAACTCTTAAATATTGAGATTTGTCTGGATCTTAAAAATCTAGTATTTTTCAGGCTCAAATTGGCAAAACTAATACAGCACCCAGGTGTTTCCAAACAATTATTTGTTGAGGCATTTTGAGGCATCTGATGAAGCGTTCCCCTTGATTGTTCATACCTTTATTTGTCCTTTGGCCATGATCTTGTCTGTGATCTCTCCGTCCTCTTTGCTCTGCTTGCTTTTGTTGTAGCACTTCTCATAGCACAGCAGCCTCAGAGTCTGAGAGCCCTCCAGTTCAATCTCAAACTCCTTGAGTAGAAACAGAGCAAAGGCGTGTTACTGTAGGCTTCAGGCAGATGCACAACAACGTACTTAACTTTTATCCAGTGAACATCCATGGACTGTTTTAATTACATACAGTTATGTTTAGGGGAAACACAAAGCTCTATTGCCTGTTTTTAAAGACACACTCTCACTCAGTCACTTTCTCCTCTCTGATTTGCACTCTCACCTCGTTCCAACTGGGCTCTGTAGAGTCTCTGTACACACGTGTTTTGGCTTTGTTGACAAAGTAGCCGAAGGAATCCACCTCCAGAGAGCAGTATAGGTCTAGTGGGCAGAGCAAGTTTCAATTGTTTAATCAAAATAAAACTAAAAACTAAAGATTCTTCTGGTTGAGACATGTCTGCATGATGTAATGCATGAGGCCTTTGTTGCTGCAACCGCATGCTGGCCCGACCAGAACTCTCTCTCTCTCTCTCTCTCTCTCTCTGGTGTTATTACAGTTAAAATGTTACTGACTCATTCACTTAAGAAACACCAAGGAGAAGTGGACTCCCCCACTTGGTGAAACATGCCACTGATGATTACTATTGCCTGACTACCTTTAGTCAAGTAGATAAAGAGCACAAAGTAGAGTTTGAGCAGGCAGTGATTTGAGGAAGACATATTTGAGGAGGTTTGCACACAGTGTTCCTGGCTAATCCCCCTTGTTGCCCTGCAGCTGCCCTCCCAGCTGACAGCCGCAGCCCAGACAGAGAGAGAGCGGGCATGTACAACAGATGAATCTGGACTGAAACAGAGGATGATGTGACATCATGTGCAACCTCTAGAATTATCGCTGAGATGATTTATAATGAAAAACAGCAGAAAAAGCCACTTACTTAAGCTCTGTTTCAGCCCTGATGCAGAGTGGACAATGACATTTAGGAAGCCGTACAAACCAGGAGATTCATCATCTGTGGAGGGTAGCGTTCAGATTATGAGGGATAAGGTAAAATGCAAAACTGCAGGTATATTGAAATGCATATTAAATCCTATAAAGTACAACACAAATTGAACCTTACCTTCCTTATTCATGGTCATTGGGATCGTGTGAACAGTCTGGAGTTTCACACACGAGTTAGTGAGCATCTGCAGCTCCAGAGAAGTCAGAGAGAAGCTTTTAAAACCTACGGGACATATTTAAAGGTAAATGCAAGTCACACAAATATGCCATTACAATGGTTGTGATAATGCTGAGTATCTTAACAGAAAGTGCCAAGAAAACTCACACTTCTTCTGCTGCTCGCGAATGATCTCTCTCCACTCGGCACGCTCATAGTCCGAAGAGATGAGAAATGTGAAACCCTGATCGAAATAAAGGGACAATATACTGTATTTTTCCACACTTTCATGCTGTAATGTCACACTTGTAAACAGCAGGGGGCAGCAGAGAGTAAATTACAAAGTTGTTTACTGATGGTTCCAAAGGACTTCATCAATCTGAGCACAATGGACTTTTTTACAGGTTTAAATATCCCCTGACTCACCTTGCCGTTTCTGTTGGCCACTCTGAATGCCATGTTGGGTGACATGAGAAGCAGCAGAGACTCTTGTTCTGATAATTTCTTCCTCAGTCGCTCCATCACCTTGGGTCCTTTGGTGGTTCTCTACAGATCATCAGTATCAGGGTTAATATAATTCAAGACATGATGTCTAGACATTTGTTCTAATCACATGTGCTAATCTGTAAGTTCCCTATTTTATTTTAGTTTGTCTTCAGACCATTCTGTCATTATTGTGTTGTTTCTAAAGGGCAGTTCCTTCCTCATTGTAAACTAATAAATCATAACCTGTATGTGGAACTGTTTTCCTTGTGTTCTGTGTTGGCAAGGTGTGCGTTTACAATCTGTGAACCCTAACCTTCTCTCTTTGGATCTCGTTCTTGATCTGGGAGATTTTGATCTTCATGGCGTCGATCTCCTCGTCCTGGACCAGAGGGATGGGGGTGGACTCACAGTCCTCGATGGTCTGGAAGGTCAGGTCGGCCAGTGGGATGTACCACTTACAGTCATACTGTTGCCCTTTTCTGTTGGAGGACAAGATGTGTGTATGATGACACAATTGTTTAAAACTTCCCAATTATAACCGTTATCTCACTGTGGATCTTCCGGGTCACAGCCTGCATCTCTAACCTCGGGCTGGACGCCCACTCAAACTCACCCTGCAGCCTGTTTCTTCAGCTTGGTGCAGAGCAGCAGGTCGGTGAAGAGGAAGACGTGACGAAGTTTCCTGGAACCTTCAACCAGCTCCACCATGAAGCGATCCCTCAGCAGCTGGCGGTTCTGCCAACGGGAAACAAGAAATCACGTCATTACACTCAGTGTATAACTAATTTGTCTTAAATACACCCTCAATAATCTTATTTTCTTTATTTTCTTCTGCATTTAAGTGACAATTAAGGTGCTGTTGGTACACCAACAGCAAATAACTGCTATACTAAGAACTGATGATCATATCAGTTTTTTGGTTTACACTGACACTCAGCTTGAAATGGTTTAATTTGGTGTTCACAAACAATGCTTGTACTTATAGTACAGCCTGCGGTGTTGCAACTGCTGTTGGATGAATGCTACACAACCGCAAAGCAGAAGTAAACAAAATAACATAACAATAAATCATTTGTGATGTGACCAAAACAAGGCAGTAAGTGTATGCAGTATGTTTCTTCAACCACCAGCAGATGTAACGATGCACTTTCAGATGTTCCAGACAATTTCAGCCTCTGATGCACTGATGATCTCTGAACTGTTGGGGCATGTCTGCCACATTTTTGGTCCCTCATGATGAGCTTTGGTGACTTTTCATCTTGCACTATCATCATGTCAACATTTTAATTTGTCCAAGACTTTGGTTTATGAGCAGTTACTTGCAAAACTAACGCCACTGCCATCACCTTATCTGTACTTGTACTCCCCTGTGCTATCCTAAGATGGTGGACATTGTCAATGTGAGCATGTTAGCATCCTCACCAAAGCATTTAGCTCAAATCCCCATTGTGCACCAAGTACAACCTAACAGAGCCGCTAGCTTGGCTGACTCTTAGGCTTGTTCATTTTTTCTATCCATCATTTTGCACAGTATTTTTTGCAAATCTTTTCAAATAATGGTGAGCATTATACCTGCTAAACATCAGCATGTTAACATGTTAGCATCCTGACATTAGCATTTTGATTACAGTACAATGTAACAGAAAGGCTAGCATAGATGTACAGTGCTGTTTCCCAGTGCCATACTGCAGACTGATTCTAAGTAGGTTGCGAGTATGTAGCATGTTCACACCGGAAAAGTTCAGTATACTTGAATGCTGCTGTTGATGGAGACTATTCTCCCACAATGCAATGCACAAAGGAATTTGTTCACAGCAGGAAAAAAATAATTTTTATATTAATTTTAAGAAAACATGTTTGAGTTTAAAAGTTAAATTTTAGTGACATATGAAAACTGAAGTTTGAATTACAACCAATTACAGCCTCAGGTATTGTATCACTTGGTATAAAACTCTCAAGTATGTTATTTATGCATCCTAAATGCTAAAACAGTGTAGTCTAACAATTAGTATATAGTACATTTTGTAAAGACTTAGTAATGTTTCTAGTTTTAATCATGAGTCCTAACCTAATCCTCATTGATCCAGCCTGAGGTTGGTGGATGTGATGGCACGAGCTCTTCCTGCAGCAGCATATATCTAAATTCCCTTCTACCTTTGGACCTCTGGGCCGAGGCTGTTTACACTGACACTGCCCATGTGAGACTTTGCCATCCCACACCAACCACAGCTCAACAAAAACAAGGAAATCACTGCGGCATGGTTTTCCTATTCTGTCCTCTGCATACTCTAGTTCAGTGCTGCCTGGTTGCAGACGTTTTGGCAAGGCCCTCAAACATGTTCAGTACTGTCCTGGTTTCAAAAAGCGGTAACATCCGCTTATTGTTTTGTGACACAAACGTGACCACAAATAGTCAATAAACCAATGGAAAAAAAGAGAGCTGTAACTGCACAGTGCTGACACCCTCCTGACACTGGAATCGGCTCCTGTTTTTTTTTATGCACTATAATGAGACGTTGAGCCGCGAGGCATGTACAAGAGGTGAAGCTAAGCAAACTCATGGGTTTAAATGGTCATAGTAATTACAGGCAGTCACGGTGCAAAACATCAACACTGGGTGCAAATTTAGTAGAGAGCTGATCGTGTACAACAACAACTTAAACTGGTATTTTCAACTGATTGTCATGCGCTGGCTTTTTATCTGTCAATCTCTTTGTGGTATTTCCGACTTCATAGACAATATACAGAAGACTGTTCCCAAGAACTTTCTTTGATTTAATATCCCACGCTGGTGGGCAGGGCCAGTTCCCAGAAAAAACAGGAAGTTCTCATTCAGGTCATCGGAATAAAAGCCCTCAGATGTGTGGTGTGTGTGTGTGTGTGTGTTTCGGGGAGGGGGGGGCGAGGGGTCAGGAAACACGGGTATGTCAGTACACACCCAGTGCAGAAGGCTGGTTAGACAGTTAAGTTGATAAGGAGTGCAGGTCATTTCTGGGAAGCAGAGTTGACACTGTTACAGGGAAGGATGGGTGTAAGCGCGGAGATAATTGACAGGTTTTCCTGGTTTGCAACACAGAGACCCCTTGCCTCCAGTGTTTGCACTGCTTTGTCACGAGCTTCCTCTACACTCCACTTCCTTCACAACTAAAGCAGACAGGCTGAGATGAGTCAGCAACAACCTGACTCACCCTCTGGGTTTATTGCAGCTTCCAGACACCTTGTGCTCTGAGCTTTTTACTGTCAACAGTCAAGATATGAAGCAAAGTACGGGGGCACATAGGATCCTCAATTCCACAATGCTGCTGTTTTAGTCAGAAAATCAAATAAGTGAAAGTGTTCTGCAATACTGTCCAGTATGTTCATTTCTGGGAAAAAATGTAAATGTCAAGTCCATATAATAAAAGTGTTCTGTCAACACAGTGGCTCGATTCCCTTTAGGTGTTACCCATGCATGACAATATCAGTCGGTCCACCAATTTGGTTCAGACTGACATAACTATTGGATGGATTGATATGCAATTTTTGCTTTGGTCATCCTTTTACTTTTCATCTAATGCCATCATCAGGTGAAATTTATGTATTTACCAATGGCGTTCACATCAGCCTCAGCTTTACTTCATCATTATCAAACCTGCTAACATCAGCATGTTAGCATTCTCATTGCGATCATGTCAGCATGCTGATATTAGAATTTAGCTCAAAGCACCGTTCTATGTTTTGCGTTTTCAATCGTTTTAGAAGACACTTCAGTGCTTCTAATATTACATACTTGTGAAAAAACAAGTTAAATTCTCCTCAGTGCTCCCAGACGCCATGGCGCTTGAAGACCACCAAAAATGGGTGCCAGGCCTCATCGCTGTGTCACCACACCATAAAAACCACAGAACTTGTCCTTGGCAAAATGAAAAAGTGCTCCACAAAGGGAAAAAGCTGTAACTATTCTTAATCTCTCTTCCAACCAGACCCTTGGTGAATATTAACAACAACAACATGGCCTTCATTCAGGAAAACAGAATTGACAGAATGTATTTTGGTGAAGCCAAAGTCAGTCATGTTTTTTTTCTCACTTACAGGAACCAATCAACTAAAAATCCACCAGCTGGCTTGGAAGCTGACACTTGTTGATTTATTGACCAAAACCACATTTTATTTGCAATTGGATTTCAGCGGGCCTGAGCACACATTTCAAAAACTGTTTAGTCACAAAGTAATTTGTATAACCCTGAGCTGATGCAGTGACTCAGCTTTCCACACTGACCTCTCCCTTCTTAACGGTCATGGACTGTCTACGCGGGGTGATTTCTTCATTAATACTGGAAAGGAAGTTCTGAGAGATGCGCAGGGCGTCCTGTAACAATGGATAGTCCGGGTGGCTGGAGGGTGTGTGCTTCAGGAGGTCCTAGAAGGAACGATTGACAGATTCTATCATCCAAACTCTCTTTATGCAGATAGGACGTTGCTGCAGATTTGTGTTAAGATGCAGAATGACTTACGTGCAGAACGAGCGTGCTGCGAGTCACTCTGTCCACGGGTTTGTAGAGAAGAGCTGTGGAGGAGGAAGAATCAGCTCAACAGGCCGAGTCACAGCTCAACTACTTATAGCAATATTGATTAATGTGGAGGCTGGCCATTCATTTCACTCAGTACTCACTTTCCAGTGAATTTTTGGCCGACTGGTCTTTGCAGTCCTTTGTGCTTTTGACCTTGAGATTCTGGCAGGAAGATAACACCAGAGGGAATAGTGAGAAAAAAATACCCTCATTAAATTGCAACTGCCCCACAGCGCAATTAAAACAATCAGCACCACAGTAAAGAGCTGCGTGGCTCTTTACATAGTGAGGACTGCTGAAACTGCCTTGTCATCACTTGTCCAGGAAAGCTGTACAACATCAAAAAACCTTTCCTGCTGTGCGTAGCTTGATTACATACCTCAGATATCTCTGCAAACTGAGCATTTGCCTGGCAGCACTTGTCTGCCGTCTCCACAGCAACCTTATAGTTATCCACAAAAGCCCGGTACACTCCGAGCTGGCTTGCCTACAGGGCACAAGGAGAGTACAGATTAGATCTACTCCGTAACAGAGATCAGATGTTACTTACTCGATGTTGTCTGTGATTTCCACTGCGTGCTTTACAGTGTCACTGTATTCTATGCTCCGGCTTGAGTTGGCATAACTGTATTACAGGAGAAACTGATACAACTCAATATTTTCTCACATGTATACATATAAATCCATTGATTTATATATGTGTGTTTTTTTTAATCCAACAGCAAAAACTGAGGTAGCTCTTATTCAGCGACCTCCTATAGCGTTTTGTTCTCCCTCACTGCCTGTAATGTGGTGAGGCGAGGCTTTTATCTGGCCGGGAGATGACTCCAGGCAGTCTACTCACATGTGCACTGCAATATCCACTAAGCATTACAAACAGCCTCCCACCTTTTCCCCTTAAAGTCTCCCCTCTTTTAACTATCATTAATGATCAAGGCATGACATTTAAGGAGTGCTATAATTAGTTTCTGAAAGTTACTGACTTGACGAATGGTGGTCTGTTTGATCAGAAACCAACATACAATTTAATGCTTTGAGGTTTTTCATGTTATTTAATGCTTGGTCTTTTTATCCAAAGAAGGGTTTAAATCAGCTGAAGGGATTGTCATACTGTACTCAACTATGTGTAATAAATTAACACACAAACAGCAGAAAAACATGTTTTGTTCAAAGTTAAAAATAAAAAAAATGATCGCAATATTTCACTCAAAAGTCCATCAGATACTTCTACTGCTCTCAGATTTCCTTGTTTACTCTATTGGCTGATGATGTTCTGCTGCGTTCAAGATGTCATTAGTGGAGAAACAGGTTTTTGTTGCTCTGAAACATTGTCATGACATGTTATCCTCCAAAATTATGTCTTTAAATATTTCAACCATAAAAGTTTCCTGAGGCTTGGTTGATAATATTTGTGTTAATATGATTTAAGCACATGGATTTCCAACATTAATGGATTACCTGGTGTACTTGTGTTGACACACTTGTTCAGGACAGCAGAGTTAATAACAGCTAAACACTTCTTCACATACTCATCTTGAACATATTTGTTTCTTTGGTTGTCTTACTGAAGCAACAAAAATATCATCACCATACCAGTTTCTGGAAGAGGTCCCCCACACACTGCTGGTGGCCCCAGTCCTGGACTCGGGGCAGTAGAGCATCATAGAAGTCCTTGTGGATCTCATGAAGCTCTGGAACTTTGAAGAAGATGGTCTCTATTTGCTGGATGGTCAGCATCGGTTGGGAAGTTGTGGCTGCGGCCCTCAGAGGCTTCATGGGCTGGATAAATGATCACAGTCCATATAAACAGTTACTGAATGTACTGTATGAAAAAATACCCAAAAAGTAATTCAGGCTCATCTTCAACAGAAAAAATGTGCCAGTGAGATGAAACAATAGCACAGTTTAAATTCTATTGTCTTAGAAAGATGATTTAGCCTCAAACACAACAAGGGTCAAAAGACATTACAATGGCCACACCCCTTAAGCAGATTATTTTGAACAATTTTTGTGTGAGAATGTAACGAGTGAAAGCCAGGCTTAACTCTCAAGGAGCAGCGGCCACTGTGACCACAAGCGACAACTGCAAGATAATGGTAAATTCTAAAACATAGGGTACACGTAGCATTAGCAGAAAGGAACATGTGAATTGACTCAATACACAGCAAAACACACACAGTCAAAGCTATCAGAAGTTTGCTAATGTTAACCAACATTGGTTCACATAAGTTGCCTTATGTTAGCCAATGCCTTCAGACTCTGGCAGGGTGTGTTTTATCATTTAAGTTAGGAATTAAGCTTTCATTTGCAAGAGGAACAATGTGTTATTTCTTATTTCAAAAGATTCAAGTTAGCTAACATTAGCCACCATAAGCTACTTGTCATATAAGACATAGTAATGCTAAGGTAGAAAAAACCCTGAATGTAAGAAATTGTGTGATGTATTCCTTATGAATTCAACTTTTCATATGTAAGCGGAAAAATCTCTTCTTGCAGAAGTTAAAGTCTTGCTTTAAAAAGATATACAACACAAAACCTTTAAGAAAAGTATAAACAGAACTGAAAAATACATAAGATGCTAGCTGATGCTAGCATTTTTTGCAAACTATTTTGAATCATTGCTTTTTGTCTACACTAAGAATTGCACCCAACTCAGGAAACTATTTTGTGTGTATGTGTTACACATACTATCAGTAGAGCCTCCAGGTGGCTAAGGTAGGTCTCCTCACTGGCCAGGATTCCTGAAAGGACCCACTTCCTCATCTCCAGCCCCTTCTCCTGATCCAGCTCCACCTGATACAAACAAGGGGAGAGAAAAAACAATGAAGGAATTCCATTCTTCAACACAAAAGGCTCATGAGGACAATAAGATATGTAAACTGTCAATGGGTTTGGCCTTTAATAAACCACCAAGACACCTCTGCTAACCCCCACCTGGACATACTGTTGTTGTGGGATTAAGGACAGACAAGATTTGATTAAACTCTGTAGGAGTTTTACATTCCGAGAGGCCTGCACCAGAGACTCCTAGCATCTTAAGGAAGACAAATGTGTTTTAGTCCAAGAGTTGTTATTCCAAACAGGTCATCAGTCATCCTGGTGCAGGCTAAAATGTCAGTCAGAAGCTCACTGGAGCATTGAGAAGTGCTGTTTCAAGATC
>JAPMOB010223478.1:0-10092 GCA_029875015.1 Lepomis gibbosus
GGTTAGGACGTTTTGGGAGTGAGATTGAACAGAGTGAAGGAAGTGGATCTTAAATCTGGCGCCCGAGTGATTTGCAGGAATCTCTGTCCACCTGTAAAGGTGCAGGTGGGTCCAGAGTATAACTGGATCAAAGGGGCCTGCTGACAGACATGTCCTGGTTTCTCTGTAGTGTTCGGGGGTTTTTGGAGTTTCAGTGGACCCAAAGATTGCTGTGGACCCGAGTACAGACTAGCTAGAGAGTAGATTAAGTGTACTTCTCTGTTTGTTCTCTTTTCAGAATGATTGTGACTCAGTTATTTGCTCAACCCCTCAGCCTTTTTTTAGTTTCCATTTAACTCTTTTAACCCTGATTGTAACACTGTAACTTTTATTATATTTTGTTGCTTTAAAACGTTTTTATTGTTTTTTCCTGTTGCTTTTATGTTTTATATAAAGCACTTTGAATTGCCTTGTTGTTGAAATGTGCTATTCAAATAAATTTGCCTTGCCTTTACATTTAACCCATCCTAATTAGGAGCAGCAGGCAGGGGTTCAGGGCCTTGCACAGTTTCGACAATGGTCTTTGCTGGACTTGAACGGGCAACCCTTTTGTTCCTAAGCCAAGCCCCACGGACTGAGCTAATACCACTAATACCATCCCCTTCGGTTAGGTTTAGGAAGAGATCTTGGTTTGGGTCATACTCATGTAACTTACGTAACTACCCAAACACCCCAACCACCTCCTGACATGGAATTTTCTGTTATTTATGCTAGGCCTACTTTTAGCGTTCAAAAATAAGACTAAAGATCTCCCTCTAGTGCGTTGAACTATGACGCTAAGGGCACCACCGTAGCACAAATTCTGGGCCCTATATACAAGCAGTCTCTGTGGGCCCCCTTTCTCTCTTGGTCCCTGTCTTTCCCACATCTTTTGAATATGTTGACAAATAACTGAGCTAAGAACTGTACACATTAAACAGTGGTGGTAATTAGGGTAGTCACTAATGAACCATTCTTCCCACATTTAACAAGTAATAATATTCTGTTATTTGTGCATATTTCTGCACAGTTTGAAATATCACCAAATTTCAGCCCTCTTTTCTCATCACACTGTATCCTACAATTGACCCTTCACTAAGCCCCACCCCCTTTGTTACTGTTGCTATGTCCAACAAACAGTCAGCTCTGCCACTATCTATTACTTCACTCCCCGGAGGATTATTGTCAAATTTCCCGGAAAAAAAAATGATCTCAGAAAGAAGCAGACAGTTTTGGACAGTCTTCAGTTGCATTGTACATTTGAATGTTGTATACAGGCTGTCAAACTGACTCAAATTGATGTGAAAAAAAAACAATGAAAATGGAAGATAGGAGCTAAAGCCTACCGATCACACAGTACAAGTGAACCTGCGGATCCCCGACTATTGAGACAAAAGACAACGACATTAAGGATCAACGCTGTTCCTGTAAGCTGTAGGCTTCTATTCAGTCGTTAAAAAGCACAGCAGTAGGGCTTTATTACATTACATTCAGCAGGAAGTTAGCTAGCATTAGCTAACTAACATTACATTAGGAACAGGTACTTCTCCTTTCCACCTATCTGGGTAGCTGCTGTAACTATTAACTATTAAGTGCCCCAGGAACAGCGTTTGACTAGATCTTAGAAAAACAGAGCCAAAAAAAGCTAGAAAATTACACTTTTTGCACTAGTCAATGGAGCGCATCCATGAAAGTGTCAGACCTCAGTTAGGGCGAGTCCTATACTGCACTGTGATTTGCTAGCTGTGTATTCAGGGCATGGCTTACCAAAGGGTAAGTTATTTTACTATGGTTAACTGAGGTTTGCTGTGAGTATCACTCATAAAATAACTTTATTTTCTTCATGTATTAAGCATTTATCATTCCCAAGGTATATAACAACACTGAAAAATACGATCTTAGTTGTCCTAGCCCTACATTGACAAAATGCTTACTACACTGCATTATAAAACAAGACAACTGAACAAGAGTCAGGTGTCATTTGCAGAAACAAGAAGACAAAAAAATCCGCTTTCAAATACACTACATCTGCATTCACTGGTGGAACAGCCACCAAGGTTAAACCATTCTATAACTGCTAGTTGTGAGGGTGCCAACTTTTCTTGTGAAAGAAATTAGTTGACAGCTGCTTTGCTATCTTGCTCTTTCCTTTCTTTCTTTCTTTTGTTGGTACCTTGGTTCCTTTTCTTGGGGACAGACATGACAGTCACAAGGCACATTGATGCTCCAGCAACAACCACCTCTGCTTGATTAGACGTCTAAAGAGGAATCCTAGTGTTGGGCGGACTAAACCATTTTGCGTCTTTTGTAAGGGGTCTGAGCCTACACTATTTTTATTTTTTGGTCTGTCAACCAATTTATTCAGCTGATTTTAAATTATGAAACTACTTGCTTAGAAATACAACATTGCAAACAAAAACAACCTTTTTATTCAAGGCTGTCCAAGGGCCCTCCCCCCATTGGGGCCCTGGGTAATCAGTCCCACTCTACCCCACCCACTTCCATGCCCATGGTTAAGGCAAGGCATATATTTTCCGCGTCCGTGAGTACACTAGGGGTCCACGTGACGAACAAATCGTCATCAAAGGGGTACACCTAGGGTCTGACAAGAACCGATCTACTGCGCATGTGTAGAACGTGGGTCCGTGTACTTTGCGGCCAATGGATTTTCGTTTTGAAATGAAAACAAGAAAAACGAAAAATGGCTCGTTTCCCAATTACCATTAGTAAATAGGGATACGACAATTAGGAAACAAACCATTTTTCATTTTGATATTAAAAAACAGAAAATGAAAAAACTCTCATTATCCGATTTTCTTTGATGCGTTTATAGATGGAAAACGGAAATTCAAGTACGAGTGTATAAATCTTTTTTCTCAATTTTGCTTTAGGTTTTTTTGGTGACCCGGAAGCTATTGTAAGCAGGAAGCGGCTTGGGGCGCTGTAGCCTGTCTGCGCGCTTGACAGGCTGTGTGCACACACTTTCCTTCAACACAGAGTGGTTGTATGAGATCACCAAGGTCCGGACCTCAGTAATTATGTAGGCTATGTATGTATGTCTAATAATAAAAGGAATAATAGAAAGATTAAATTGGGAGAAAGAATTTCTGCATTTCTTCGAATAAAACACATTGGGGCAGGATCCACTTAAATAACAGCATGAGGGCGCTGCTGATTATTAAACCTCCACCATAATTCCTCCATTAGCTCCTCTAAATTGTTTTGAATGTAGAATTCTGTTTCCTCTGCAGAGTTTCCTCTGTCTGTCCTGTCAAGTTCATAACTACATTTTTAAGTATTGCTGCATAAATGTCCAAGGGTATTTTCTGTGACATTATTGTGCCCATGGAAACGTTTAAAATGACTGACAGTGTTTCCTACACAATGACAGTGTAAACAGCATGCTAGCGTAGAAAACCCAGATGTTTTATAAAATTAACTCAGCTCTCGTTATTAGCTAGGCTCTGCTGTCTCCACATTAACAGTGTTGTGTTGGGCCTAGCAAATAAAATCAAAAATCTATCTGTGCCGGTCAGCATTTGAACGTATGGGAAACACTGCTGACAGCAGCCTTTCTAATCATAAAAGTAAACCTTTTGACAAAACATTAATACATCAACGCAATAATGAAATCACTTGGAAAGTTATAAGGGCCGGTAGAGGTGGGATAAATCTGAGAAAATCATTAGTTTGGTTGAGTGTGGGTGGATGATTTATGCCTACATGATTATTCAGATAGGCTATTGTCAGAGCCGATCCGCCTATCACGTCAATGTACCTCCTATATCGTGACAAAACAGTGCACACAGCTGCTGACATCAGATTAGTAGGCTGCAATATCAACCAGAGCATTCAGCACTAACCTGCTGTATTTCATGTTGTCGTTTAGTAATAATAATAATGCCCATTATGCAGTCTGTAGCCTACATGTCATTCGGTGTTCCTCCCTGTCAATAAGGGGCGCTGCAGCACCCTCCGCATCCCCTTCACGCTTGTAATTAAGTAATAGGCTATGTTTCCACCTTGCGATGGCCTAAATTAAAACAACACGGTAAGAATGCACAGGTTAAAATGCGCTTTTTGTAGTCCATCTTCGTAACATTAGATATGCAACTCCAAACTCCTGACTTCGAGGCGTGTGCCATAGGCCCACAACCTCTTACTTAGCTGCTTACCATAGCTTCTGGGTCACCAAGAAAACCCAAAGCAAAATTTAGGAATACGATTTATACACTTGTATTTGAATTTCCGATTTCCATCCATAAACACATCAAAGAAAATTTGATAAGATTTTTTTTTCGTTTTCTATTTTTTAATATCAAAACTAAAAACGGTTTGTTTCCCATTTTTCAACACACTTTATGTTGGTAATATGTGTATTAGTTGTGCAACTGTTACTTTACTACTCCAATACTGGAAATACTGTTGCTAGAACACAGTTGCTGATTGTGATACAGTATATGATGGATGAAGCCTCACCATAGTGTTGCAGCTTTCTGCTGATTCCAGTGTGTAGTCAGAGCAGCTTTCAGTTGGACCATCCATTTTCCAGAAGTTAGCAAAATCCGAAGGAGATATTTTCACACCTGTTTGGATAATATCAAAGAAATACAGCTCAGTTCTGTGGTCTTGCCTATGCCGATTGACTTGTGAAAGTGGGTCAAAGTGTACCATGGCTGTAGAACTCATTGTAGAGTTGGACTCCATTAAAGTCTCCACAAAGACCACAAGTTTGGTTCTTGTACTTCAGGTCTAGCTCCACCTGCAGGGATAAAACCAATTCCTTAAGCAGTAGCAAGAACCTGCCACCTTAGTGACACTGTAAGTTAACTCTGTATAAAAACTTCTGGTGAACATAATAAATAATAATTTCTACTGCACTTGTTACATTAGGAAATATGGAGATCATAATTTGTTTAGTGTGCAGCCTTGTTATAGTTTAATTCAAAGCTTTGACAGTATTTTTAAACAGTAATGGTCACAGCAGGCTTTTCTGTGCAACCAAAATCCTACCAGAAAAGAGTCATCCTCATTCCAGATAGCAACTAATCCGAGCTTTGCTTTGATTTTAATGGAGGTGGGAGTTTTCTCGACAAGCACTCCTGCTTGACTGAATGGTAGGATCACTCTGCAGACAGAAAAAAAGTCAAGTTTTTCAAGGTGAGGTTGCATAAATTATCCTAAACAACACTCACAGTATTTGCATAACTGGAATCCATTCCATTCCTGTGAGGTTTTTTTTATTGAGGTTGATGTATTATTAAATACGATCCATATGTATTATCTAGTCTGAAGCAATAACATGTGTGGGCAAAGTGGAAAGGGGTTTGGGTTTTTATATTAAACTTACAATTTGCCATTAATGATCACTGAGCCCTTGGAGAGCTCCACCACTGAACCCTCCAGCTTCATAATGATGTTTTTGATGGTGGGATGGCCGGCAGCCTTCTGTCTTCTAATCTGGATGTTGAATTCCTTGTAACTGTCCTTGCATGAAGATGTAAGTATGTAGTTGCAGGTGGAGTCCAACTGGAAAATGTCCCCATCAAAGGTCTTGAAGTGGAAATTGCCCCATGTACTGCAAACCTGGCCATTGTGGAGGGGACTGACACCTACAAAGACAGATCAGGATGTGATACCACAATACATTTACACAGGTCGTTACCTACATGAATGAGTGCTCACACATTGCATACATAAGCAAACATCAGTTTACTGTTACTACCAACACTCAACAAGCTCACCTGTTATTTTCTCAGGAATCTGGGAGACGGAGGAGAACGTGTTCACAGCAGACTTTGCCTCTGTTGAAAAAAGAAAGAGTTATTTGTCAAGTAATAAATGATCAAACCTCAATCTACATTAAAACAACATGGATAACCTTTGCAATAGCGTATGTGTACATGTTTGAACTCTCAACAGTCCCATTTGTTATATTTGTCATGCTGCATGATCGAGAATAATTTATGTACCGCTGTGCCAAGAAGCTACGATGGCAGACAGGGTCAGCCATAGCAGCCGCTTGTTAGCCATAGCCATTTGCTTCTCCACAGGAACTCTGAGGAAGATGAGAGGGAGGCCCAGGTCTTTATACCAAGGGGCAAGGCATTAATGTGGCAGGTGAGGGAGGGGCATTCCCATAGCTTCACTTGGTGATTCATTTCTGCTTGTTCCACCCATCCCATTTCCTTGATCCCTGGTTCCCTTTACACACCTGATATGAAGGGCGAGACCATAGGCCATGCTCACAGATGTTCACCCCACATCTTACCAAACATGGTGTTTTTAATTTTCCATCTGAATGGTTCTACAGATTTGTAACTTTCTGTCTCCATATATACCAAATACGTAGAAACAGTCTGAAACAGACCAATTTCTTATTATAAAACTCCAATTAAAGGCTTAGTCCCAATGAAACACCTGTATATTTTACTGGCCTGGTGTGGCTACATGTTTTGACAAGTTCCTTGGATGTATTTGAGATTGTACAGTTAGTTTCTACCTGTGGCAATGACCAGTGAAAAGGATAGCAAGGGTTTCTTCAAGCTTCAGGACGCAGCTTTGGCATTATTCAAGGTTCACGAGGAAACACCCACAACTACAAAATCTGATCTCAACCTGTGGGAATAATAGACCACCATTATGACCAATCAAGGATTGATATAAGGCTTTAGATAAATAAAGGCTTCACAAAATGCTTTGCAGAGTGTTTTTAAATGCTTTGCTTTATCATATTTTGAGTGAAGCGAAAAAAGGCCTAGGCCTATTCAAGGTGTGTTCAGATCTCTGAATGATTACCATACTTGTCTTTTGTTCGCTTATCACCAGCAGCCATCTTTAACAATAGCAGGACTCAACAGTGACTCAACGTGAAAGGCAAAGCAGAGATTACGTATATTCACTTTAGTTCATTACAGATCCATTAGTATTGTTTTACTGTCCACCCAAATAAGATAATATGCCTGGCTGTAGTGCGTCAGCTGTAAGCTGCACAGTCATGGGTGTGGCCGCCATCTGTACGTCAGCAGTAATCAGCAGGTGTTTTCAGTCATGCTGTTTAACAGTAGATCAAAGTAATAAAGCTAATGTGTCCTTCTGAAATAAAAATTACTCACTTAGGTCAAATTTAATTTGAGGTAGCATTTGAGACTGTAAGCCTCTAGTTTCACAGCAGGATGTGCAAATCTGGCAGGCACAAGTTAAACATTGTCATTGTCAGCTACAGAATTCATAAACCTCATCAAGGTTTAGTAATAATAATAATCTTTATTTGTAGAGCACTTTTCAAAAACAAGTTACAAAGTGCTTTAACAAGTCTAAAGACAATAATGCCCAAAAAACAATATTACAAAAACAATACAAGATAAAAGTAAGAAAACATTAAAAATACTAAAATACACTTTTAAGATAAATATAAAATAGGTAAAATAGAATAAAATAAAAGGGATAAAATAAAGTCAAGCATGATCGGGAAAGGCTCTCCTATAAAAGTATGTTTTAAGAAGGGACTTAAATGAGTTCACTGACTCAGCTGACCTGATTTCCTCGGGCTGGCTGTTCCAGAGCCTCAGGGCCCTGACAGCAAACGCTGTCTGTGTGTTTAACAGAAGTTATTAAATTTAATTTCACCACTGAGATCCATCAACCTCCAGACAAACTCACATTTACCTCAGCTGACAGATCTGAAGGGAAACACTTTATCATTCGTACTATAAACTGCATGAAAAATGAAATACATGTCATACAGACAGTTTACTGAAATATGAATCCTTTTTTAACTGTACTGGTATGTTTAGTAAATTTACAGATAACTTTACATTCCTGGATCCCATTAAGTAATTTCTAATGTCATTACAAAATTTAAGATATTTCTTTCTCAACAATACTGTTTTTGTACCTTTCTATCCATCGTAAATAGAAATTATGGATTATTTTTTCTTATTTCAGCCAGACTAAATGGTCTGTACTTGTATAGCGCCTTTGTAGTCTTTCCAACCACTCTACACTACATCACATTCATCCCATTCACACACAGAAACACGGTGGCTAAGATGCCATCTGGTCACCAGAAACTAAGGGTCTTGTCCAAGGACACTTCGACATGCAGACTGGAAGAGCCGGGGATCAAACCACCAATCTTAAGTGATAAGTGGACAACCCTTACAACTGGCAGTGGCTTGGAGTAGCCTGAGACTGTGTATTAGTAGAATTGTGTCCAGATAATGAGAAGAGTACATTACATTACATTTACTCATTTTGCAGATGCTTTTATCCAAAGCGACGTACGTTTGAGGAACAACTTACAAGTATCAACAGCATCAAATATAGATCTACAACTGACAATACATACTAGTAAATACTAGAGTAGGCTTAATATTCACAACACACCCAAATAAGTTTTCACAGTTTTACCAGTTTGTCTGAATGAAATTAAAAACCTTTAACCAAACTTGTATTAACCAGCCAACCTTATACCGATATAATATTATACCAAAACATTGTTGCTGTGGGTACACATGCACCAGCTAATTCCTATCAGTCCTGTTTTAAGATCCATCCATCCATCCATCCATCCATCCATCGTCAACCGCTTATCCTGCGTACAGGGTCGCGGGGGGGCTGGAGCCTATCCCAGCTGACATTGGGCGAAAGGCGGGGTACACCCTGGACAGGTCGCCAGTCCATCTCAGGGCCACACATAGACAGACAAACACTCACACTCACATTCACACCTAAAGACAATTAACCTAGCCTGCATGTCTTTGGATGGTGGGAGGAAGCCGGAGAGAACCCACGCGAACACGGGGAGAATGTGCAATTAAGTCGTAATAAGTTGCTTGTGCAATCAACTTATTACGACCCATATTTAGGTATATTGTAACTGCGACCTCTACTAGCCTTACGACATAACAAAGGAGGAAGTCAGGGGACTTAGTATAATAAGCAACAAAGTCCACATAAGGAGGTGGATGGGGTGGATGAGGTGGATGGATGGGTAAGGATCATGTGACTTTTGTAACATACTTATTTAACCCAAACCACAAGCTTTTCCTAAACCTAACCAAGTAGTTTTGTAGCCCTAAACCCTAACCAAACCGACCGTTTCATAACGTTAACCACGTGTTAAACGTCGTGTGATTTACATCACTTGACATACTTAATTAAACCCAAACCACAAGTAGTAGTTTTGTTGCCCTAACCACTAACCAAATCCTGACTGTTTCACAATGTTCGTATCAGTATTATGTCATTTTGGGAGTCAGTGATGATCAACTTATTTTGTCGTTTAGGTAGGTGAGGATATGCTGCTAAGTCATTACACAATGAGGGGCAGGTGTGTGGATGGGGAACGGTAGGAAGGAGTGAGTATTATTACTGACCAGGAGAGAAATAGCAGCGTCTGAAACAAGATAGTACTGGGAAAATAGGGAGGATGAGAATGAAAGAGTGCTTGCGACAAATTGTGGTGAATGAAGAGACAAATAATTTAGTTATTTCCAATGTTGGTCAATTTTTTTTTTTTGTATTAGCCCATTGGCATAGATATTTTGCCTCACACTGGCTGATGTGTCTGATAGTAGCAGAGGGGCACTGAAAAAAGCCAAGCGATCCAACATCAGCCATTTCAGTTTTAGCTTTGGCTCTGACTTGTATGTAAAGTTGCACAACATTGAAATTCAGTCAACATTGGATGAGAGAGTGTTTGGACAGTGGTCACCTCCTTTAACTAACAGTGATAAATGTGACTTAGACTTTGGTGGTTTGGGCGCAATCACAATAAACCAGCAGCTGTGGTTTGACATGGCTTATTTTTAAGAAATATGAATGTAATTTTTTTATCAAAATAAGGTTATAGTGCAAACATGCGATAAGATGAAAATAAAGGTATATTGTGTGTACAAAAAGTTCAGCAGAAACGCCCAGTTGTATCATCAGGACTAATCTTTTATGATCAAATTGTTAAGAAACATGACTAGTCAGTTGCCTTAATAACTGATTCAATTCAATTCAATTCAATTTTATTTATATAGCGCCAAATCACAACAACAGTTATCTCACAGTGCTTTTCATAAA
>JAPMOB010223480.1:0-46606 GCA_029875015.1 Lepomis gibbosus
GCTTCCTCCGCTTCCACTTCTTCTTCTCCTTACTTGGCGGCCACGGCCAGTGCAGCTGGCATCCAACTTAAAGGTGCGTTTCTGCCACCTACAGTACTGGAGTGTGAAACAGATTAGTGGGGGGAAAACAGGCGATGATTGCGTGTGTGGCGGGTGGTGGGCCGGCCCACCGGCCGTCCTGGAGTACCGGCCGTTCTGTGATTCTCCAGATCCCACAGATGGCCAGTCCGCCCCTGGTTGCCATGGTTACAATTAGTTTTGTTCCTACCAAAAATGTACATGCTTTTGACAAAATAATCTTAAGTCAAGAGCATGACATGCGTGTGGTTAAGGTTGATCCAGCTTTTCCAATAATTAAAAAGTGCAACTAAAAACTGATAAATAATATGTAGTAAGTTTTGTTACATGCACTTCTAAACATGGATGTCACCATGTTGCACCACCATGTCACCACTAGCCCAAATGGACAAACGGATCTACAGAGCATGTTTCGTCACTACGGTGAATATGTATGAAGAAGAAGAAGAAGAAGAAGAAGAAGTAGTGGTAGTTGTAGTCTTCTGGTGTGTTAGAAGTATGAAGAGAAGTAAAATTTGGACGAATGGAGGACAACACGTAGCCTATTATTTAGCACAAGAGCCGACAGAGCGCATCGCTTAGAAAGGCAGTAATGAGCAACTGATGGTGGTGTCAGGAATAATCTAATTTTTTTCCTCAAAAAGGGTAAAAAAATAATGATAAAGTGTACATGGGACATAAAGAAGTATACAGAACAATATACAAATATATAAGAGAACACAAATAATAGAAACTTTGTCAGCGGTGGTCTATATTATATAAAGATATTAAAAGAAGACCACATTTTGAAAGTTTTCACAGCCTTTATGATGTTGGATTTAGAAATTAAATTAATATCATGTACGAACTAATGTAGGTTTTTTGCTGCTGAATTTACAATTGCCATTAGAATTACTGCATTTGTTATAAAGTATTTATTTCGTCGAGGGAGGAATTTGCAACCCTCACCACTAGATACCACTAAAACTTACACATTGAACCTTTAACAGGAATGTAAAACAGAAACAAATTCTCACATTGTAAAATCCAAAAACACAAATCTTTAGCTATTGTTGCCTGATAAATTACTAAAATGATTCATGAAATTGCAAAATTGTTGTTAATTAATTAATTAATTACTAATTAATTAGGTCGATTGACCAGTGAGCTAATTGACTAAGTGTTACCACTCCTGCTCATGTCTGTATGCTAAATATGTAGCTACAGCCAGCGGCCATTAGCTTACCTCTGCTTAGCTTAGCATAAAGGCTAGAAACAGGAAACATCTAGCTTGGCTCTCTTTAAATGTGACAAAATCCACCTTCTACCACCTCTAAATGTCACTATTTAACACTTCATATCTCATTTGTTTTACAGGGGGTTATTTGCCCTATTTCTTTGCTGCCACCAGAAACTTCCTAAAGTTGTTTGACACTTGACATAATAGTTCAGCACATAACCAATTGTGAAACCCCAGCTTGTTGTTTTTACACTTTGGTTTTTGTATGGATAAAATAAAGATGCAGAGTGGTGACCTTAAAGGTGCTGGTAGAAAGATTTTGTTTTAGACAGAGCCAGGCTAGTTTTCCCTTCCAGTCTTTATGCTACGCTTAACAAACTGTCTGCTTGTGAAAGCTCATACAGACATGGATGCGGTCTCAATCTTCTCATTTAACTCTTGGCAAGAAAGCAAAATACTGAACTGTTGCTTTAAATATGAAAGTAAACTAGCTATTATACTATTCGCACTAGTAAGTATTGCTATGCATTCCCCACATCCAGTATTGTGTTATATTTTCATTTTTGATTATAGAAAATGATCACTGCACAGTAGATAAGGGCCCCCAGCCTGTGTTATGTCACGGCATATGACATTGTAAAAATGAAGAAGCAGGGTTGTTTAGTCTGCCAATTTGCGATACACTCATTCACTGCTGGTGACTTCATGGTTGTATGTTGCTGCGTCGGAACTTTCACATCTTTATCTGATTGTGAGGGAAAATGGCATCCTCCAAATCAGCCACTATAAATTCCATCTCATCTCATATTTACCCAACATTCAACTCAAGCACGTTTTTATCTCTTTCACTCTTTCTTTCTTTGGGCTTTGTTTTGCTTCACTACTTCTCCTTTCACTTTAAACCTCTATGAAGCTTAGAAATCCCACCCGACCAAACACACACATACACACTTGTCTGGACACACAAAGCCCTGTGTCGAGGGGTTTTATTTCTGGTCCTGCCTGCGCTCTCTACCAGCAATCTCCTGAAAACACCATACGACTTATTTGACAGTCTAAAGAAAATCAGACAGCCTCTCAATACACTAAAGAGGTGAGAGCTGCGGGTCGCTCAATAGAGAGGCAATTCATTCATTATGGCTGTCACTTACAGCAGAGGGAGACTGGACAGAGGAGGAGGGCTACCTGGGGAACAACACAATGGGAGAGGAATAAGAAAGGAGATGAAATAGTTTGAGGTTGAGACAGAGGTTTCAGGAAGGTGGGCTAGAGTGGATAATTCTTTCCAAGTTTATATGTGCTGCTATCCAAATGTACTGGGTTGTGTATGTCCAAGAAAAACATGAGTGGGAATTAGCAGGCCCCGCTAGACTAAAGCTTCACTTTATTGGACATTGTGTTTAGACAAGGCCTTTGTTTCTGCATACTGAGCTGTGTTTAATTTACAGGATATTTTGTGTTTATCACAGCTGTTCTGAGCCCGGACTGGATCACACACATGTACACACTTAAATACAAAGCTACTAAACTCATCTAAATTAAACGTCTGATTTTTTTGTTTGTTTTTTGCTGATTGATCCAAAACAACAAAGTCAGCCTATAACCATATGTCTAGTGTTGGAGAAATCCTCTGGCACACAGAGCGTAGTTTGTTTTATGTGATCGCCAGCGTGACTGGACAAAAAACTTCAAACTTCATTAGCACAAAAAACAAAGTTTTTTGAATGGAAAAGTAATGCTTGGATTATGTTAAGTAGTTTTTCCAAACAAAAAGCTACATTTTTATGCAGTATGCAAGTGGTTGAGAGGTGTTTTGCATCCATGTGTGGTTAGGTTTACGCAACAAAAGCAGTTTGGTTAGGAGAAAGATTGCTTTATTAGCTACGTTTAAAAAGTAAATGCAACCTGTCTCGTGCTTCATGTCACTGTTGATTTTTTAATATTTATCCAAGATGATCCTTCCCCTAAACTTAACCAAGTGCCACGAGAGCCTAAACATGACCATAAAATAGTGTAATCATGTTTTTTTTTTGGTGTGATATTACAGTAAAAAATAACAATACACTGTCAGTGAATATTTTTGTTATATATTGTTGCACTGACACGTGATATCTGGGTTGTGGATTTCATGTGCTCCTTTACTTCCTTCACACATGTTATTTGGTCCCTTTACATTTAAATGTTTGTGATCACATCATGCTTGTGCGTTTTTTGAATCGGGGTTTGCATTCTGGTTGTAAAGTGCGACAGCTGGCCCAGTAAACATGCATGCCACAGCTGGATATCAGTCGACACAGCTGGCAGTGTTCAGATCATACATCCACAGCCTCTACATGTCGAGCCGTCAGCACGCTCTCCAACACAGACTGGACTCTCTGGACATACTGTAATTGGATTCTGTCTCTTTTTTCATTATTATGTTAAGGCGTTGTGGTCCGTTGGAGTGCCTTTGCCATGTTTGTGTGGGGTTTTAAAAAAGAGAATATCAGTATCAATCCGGTCTTTTCAGTTTGTTACACATCAGTGTAGCAGTGATGTCTGCCACAGTGTTATTTTTGATTCTACCACTGGAATACAGATTATGATTAGTTTCCTCATCGATCAATCTGTTGATTATTGTTATAATTAACCGAAGTTAGAATGTCAGAATATAAAATATAAATAAATATATATATAAAAGAAAAAAATGAAAAGATAATGAAGATAAATTGAAAGCATTTGTTGTTGTTGTTTCTTGATTAAAAACAGTTAATAGATTATTATTAAAAATGTTATTTTTCTGTCTAATAATTGTTTATCAAATAATCGTTTCAGTCCCACACTGGATGTGCCAAAGTTGGACATTTTCAAATTCTTGCACTTACGCAGAAAAACAAACAAAATCAAGTAATCTTTGTTAGAACTGTGCTTTTACATTACATTAACTCATTTGGCAGACGCTTTTATCCAAAGCGACTTACATTTGACGAAGATACAAGCATCAAATGCAGCAAAAGATCTACAACTGACACTAGTAAGAGCAGCAATAAATACTAGTAAGAGCTAACAGCACATATGGCAGATAAATACACAGAGAAAGAAGTAAGAGTTAACAAAACAGTGCAATCAATACAAGAGAATTAAGGGGATAGAAGAAGAAAAGCACAGGAAGTGAATTTTAGGAGTTAGTGTTGAGATTGCTTTGTGTGTAGGGATGGCAGAGCCAGGCGGCGTTCGTTGGATGAGCGCAGGTGCCGAGAAGGAACGTAAGCTTGTATTATGGAGTATTATGGAGTATTATAGGTAGATGATTGCAGACTCAGTAGTCACTCTACATGCAAGCATTAGTGTCTTGCCTTTAAAACTTTAAAATCTTAGAAGATGCGAAAGAGATTGTTTCTACCTGTAATGTGTCTTATTTCATCATGTTTTGAGGTATTTACAAGTATTTACAGCAGCAAGTTTTTTTTTCCACTTAATTTAAATAAGTAAAACATTTAGGACTCAATAACAAAATTACTTCTTACCATGGAGAATTGGCTCCAGTATAACTCTCAATTTACTGCATGCAAAGACCATAAAAGTGGACACATGTTTGACAAGGCTGCGTGCCAACCTCGTCTTGTTGCCCACATCGTTCATATGTTTGAGAAGTGGCTGCTGTTTCGAAAGTATCTGTGACTCTGAAAATAAAAAATGAAATTTAATTGTAACTCTGTTAAAATGATCTTTTCCTGCAGAATTTCTGCACAGCTGGCAGAAAGAAATAATATTTGCTGATGTAAAAACAGTGACTTGCTGACAGCAATGAAAGCGTGGAGATGGTCCGGAGGGAGAGGAGGACGAGCTGACTGATGGGCCCTAAAATGGAGGGATATGAGGAAGGCGTCTCGGAGACAAAGCTCCAGAGGGCTGCAAGAGGCAGATAGCTGCCTCCTCCTCTTCCTCTGTCTCATCCCTCCATCTCTGTCTGGAGGAATGCAAATTCTTGGTATCTCCTCTGAGCCCGTCCAGTCCTCCACACCATCATCCAGCGTGTTTCCAAAGCCAAAGAACTCGACTTTGCCAGTGATGGAGGTGAAAATGAGACGGGGATGCTAATGATGATAAGAGACCCAATAGATTATTCCAGTGGCAGCTAAATGCAGCACATCTCTGAAATAGTTGGGTAAGAGCAGGGCTTTAGTCTTTCATGTGATAATAGCTGGTTGGGGTGTTGAGGTTTTGCCGTCAAGACTCAAGTGGAAAATTGCTTTGCACACTCTGGCAACCACGTCTGCTGTGTCACGTGCCCAGCCCACACATGCACATCTCCTGATACCCCCACCTCCTTATCCATCAGAGTGTGCTAGGCCACTTGGCAGAGGAACTCCTGTTTCCAGACCAAACCCATCGGTCTGGTTTCTTCTCCAGTTAAGTCTGGTGTGGAGCTGGTGGTGCAGTGTGGTTTGTTTTTTTTATCCCCCAGTCTAGCAGACTATCCCGCGGAGGTGAGAGCTTTAAATGGTCCTGTATCAGGCTGACTGCGTGGCTGGCAGAGTGTCAAAGGTTTTTTTGCTGTGGTTTGCGCCAGGCGAGCCTTTTCAACCCTGAATCTTCTGATTTCTTTTCCCAGAGACAACATAAGAAGAAGTAGCTCATTGTTTGGTTCTTTTCTGTAGAGGTGAGGTCTTGTACAGTAGCCATGCCACACTCACAGGTACACCAAGTACCAGAAACAAATGCAGACACTGTCTTCTTCTCTATTTCATAAAGGCCAGACTCATTTTATAAATCTTACCGCATTCTCTCCTAAACCCCACAGCAATAAAAAAAACTGTCTGTGTGCAGTCAAATATGCCAAGCACATACAGTATATCCAACAACAACACTAATAACTACCATTGAGGGAAAAGAGTCCAAGAACAGTGTTCACTTACCACCAGTCGCCACGGTGATTTCACGCAGGAAATGTCCATAAAAAGGGAAATCGAAGGACAGATTAACTCTCTGTGAGGGGGGAAAAAAACAGACAGATGACCCCGGTCAGAAAGATAGAGGTAAGAAGAGGATCAGGGAATAGACTGTTCTCATCTTAAAAACAACTAGAGGATTTAGATCAGAGGAAATATATGGAAAGAAAATACAAAGGTGCCCCCGTGTGCTACTGCTCTACTTTGTGGGGCAATCACTTGTCATTTCAAATCTAAAACAGAGAAGAATGTAAATGTGGTAAAAATACATTTGTATATGACCTTTATTACACCTTGGTAGGAGAAGAAAGAAATATCATATCTGCATCTGAAAAAACACATTTAAGCCCTCATGAAAATATTAAACATTAAATCCATGTTGATATATGAGGAGTCAAGTAGTAATAGCACTTCTAATGGCAATCATGGGTAAATACATATAATGTATCTGTAAATGTTTACTGTATGGAGGCACGGTTTTTCTAGGAAAGTCAAAGTTATGTGTTGGTATGTTGAAATACCAACATCAAAATTATGATATCTGCTGATGCAAAAATCTAATTGTGAATCAAAACGATGAGATATGTCAGTTTTGACTTATCAAATAATTTTGATTTTGTGTCTCATATTTTTGATTTACCTTTCGCATTACCAAATACCTGCAAAACTTGGCTGTACATTGTGTTTAGCGCTAATCATTAACAAATGTTAGCATGCTAACTTGCAAAACTATGGTGAACATGGTAAACATTGTTGTACATTGTTCTGTCTCAAGCTGACTCGTTTCATTCATGACACAACTGTTTGTTTTAACTATTTATTTAATCTTAGCATGTTTTCATGTGAACAACACTATGAATGCCTTCCAGGAGAGACAGATTAAATGTGCAAAGTTATCACCATATTTAAACGATACTGTGTCTCCCTACTCTCTACTCTGTTCTGTTCTTCTAAAGACAAAATTATACTTTTTATATTGTAATTTTACTATTTTGACTGAGAATATCCTAACTTTTATTTACCATTAGTATGACTGCTAACTTTTCTTCTGTTCTTTTTTCTTTGCCTGGCAGAAATGAGCTTACATACAAATCACAAATATGTTGATGGGAATAAAAATTACTCTTGGTACTCTGGACCAAATGAACAACAAACTTCTTAAGCACATTACCGCAAACAGTGGTTTATGTTTTCAGTATTTAGCCCTGAACTGAATATGCTACAATGACTTCGCACCACTGCCAGGAAATGTCATGAAGATCGGCAGTCCACAGTAAACACGCAGCTATTATCCATGAACCTAGATTATGATGGGGGGAGTAATCCTGTGGCAAACCACGCTGAATCTCACAGACTATATAGCCGATCCAGAGCTTAACTTTGCTACAGCCCTGTGATGAAGCTGACCTCTGCGGCTGTGTTTGGTTTTACGACCTTATTGGCCAATTCCTTTCAGTGTCACGGCCCAAAGCTCTGGCAGGCAGCAGTGCCAGCAGGGAACATGGAAGCTTTCTCCAATTCTGCTCCAGCACTCAGAGTTTTATGCAGTTTCTCAGGACTTTAACTGCCCTCATAATAAACTCTATTTGTTTAAAATGTTAGTCTGCTGACACGGTGGCTGAATTTCCGAACAGATGGTTTTCGCTTCTTCTTGCACTGCCATCTCACAATGAAATTATCCAAGCAATACTTCCATATCTCCTTTTTAATCTGCATTGCTTGGCTGGTCACTGAATTAGGAAATTCGCTTTTTTTTTCAGACTAAGCCCCAGTCAGAGAAACCTCCCACATCCCTCCTATACTATTTGGAAGAAAAGCCTCGCCTCTCAGCCGCGCCTAAAAATAATAGCTTGTATGGTTCAATCCATCATTACATGACTGAAGGTAGAGCAGCAGAATGCACAATGTGGGACTCTATTGTATCTCCTCGCCAGCTATTGTTCACCCTGGGTGCTTTCTCTTTTTCTATAGACTGTGGCTGCCCTGCTGCCATGCTGATCTGTCTCTCCAGTCAGTCTACTGCTGCCGTGTGTGACTTCATCAGTATGCACCTCACATGGGTCACCTGTACAGAGGCGGAGGGAACTTCACTGCAGAGAAAGCAATACTTTACTTTCTTCCATCTGCATGGTTTTAATGGTAGAGGAAACAAACACACTGTACTGTAGTAAAAAAAAATCTGTCTAGTCATGTGGAAGCAACCTATGGCCAGCCTAACAGCTAGGGCTTGTGGGTATTCACAAAGTTGATGTTTCAGCAGTGAAGCTGTAAATACTGTAATACTATAACAATACATTTTGTTCCACAGTTTACTGACAAACATACACATATACCACATACAGTGCACATTAATACTGAGTAAACCTATCTGGCCAAGCATGAAAAAAAAACAAAGACACGAAGGAAATGTCTCATGTTGCTTGTTGACTTACCGCCGCTTGTCTGTGAGTGTTGGACAGAATCCCATGGATCTTGACTTTCTCCTTGTCCATCTGGTCGATATTCACCCACAAGTCCTTGCTCATCGGATCCGACGGGCTGTATGTTTTTGACGTGTAGTAGTCGTGATCTGTATCCTCCTGTAGAAATGACAAAACCAAACGTGTCCCGTGTGTTGTATATGCCGTCTCAATATAAAGACTGTGAAGAAGCATAGTGCAATAAAAGTTATTTAGAGGAACACAGCTTGAAGGAGAGAGAGAGTGGATATTGTTGTGTTGCTCTGTAAATTAAGCTGATGGAGTCTTTGCTCTTATTGTACGGTATGTGCAGAAAATATAACCACATATTTAAAACAACATCCTGTGGCTCACTGTCCTTCAAAGCTGCCGTGAGGCGACCAAATCAAATTCCTTCTGATCTAATTCACTGTTAGCTGTATTTCTAAATACAAATTTAAACCTCTATGCAAACAAAAAAATGTACATATGGAAAATCAATAACGTAGAGTAATTCTGCTGCAGAACAAATTACCAACTAAATTAGATTATAGTACATTTAAGTGTGCTGTGTGTGCATTCTCTTTGTCTTTTCGGTCGACTCTATGGTTTTCATTAGGGCACAATCAGCAACGTGAAGTGGTTTTAATGTCTCCTAATCAGATAAAAAAACAAGAAGCAAGTTGACTACTCTTAAAAAGCCCCCCGCCAGACTGCTTAGTCAGGATTGCCTTTTATAACACAAACATTCATGGACTTTTATAAGTCATTGGGGCGCGGCCTGTGCTTTTATTTGTGCTTTCCTATACCAAATTAGGATGAATGCTCGTGTCGTGTGCTTCCTATTGCTTGTCTCCTTCTCTGTGGGTCTAATGAGATACCTTAGAGCTGGGCCTTTTATCTAAAACATTGTTAAAGTTAATGTTTTGCCAGATAGGGGGGATCAGGGAAGTGTATACTACATCTGACTGTGATCTCACTAATAGGAACTCACGCAGCTCTGTGAACACTTTGATATATGGGTCGTATTATTCTGAGCTACTGCGCTTGGGTTGTCAAAAGGCCATGAGACAAACATTAATTAAAACACAATCCTTCCCTGTTCGATTCGTTTTGCTTCAAGGATTCATATTTCCCTCAGAGAGCTATAATCTAATACCTCTACACAACTTTCAGCCGGGCATATGAGACAGAGAGATAGTGTTTCAGGCTTAGCGAAGCCTCTGTGGGATTGATAAATATCAAAATTCCAAATGGAGTTCAGCCATGTAGGTGGTGTTACTTATGATTAATTTGTAGATTTAAACAAACATTGCCAGAAGCCTTTCATCATCGCTTAAAGTGCAGACAAATCGTGTCAGGGAAAAAAGGCCCCTTCAGGCAGCCTTAGTCAGCACATTACTTTCGGAATAGAAAACAAGGGTGCTTGTAAAAGAGAGTAGACACAAATGCAAGGCTGTAAAGCTTCATCCTAATCAGCACAAGATGTTTTTGCTCTTGTGGAGAAGGATTGAGAGAGATAGAGGCTCCTCAAAGGTGAGAGAAGCCAGCTGGCAGTTCTTCTGTGAAGGGGGAAGGTGGGCATGGTGCCATGGTTCAGCCGGGTGTAGGTGGGCTTTTCAAGACTGCAGCAAACAGAGCTTGACCAGATAAACAATCTCTCACACACAAAAATAAAATAAATACACAACTTTACAAAGAGTTTTGGTCGGAGGGCTGTGGGATGAAGGCAATGTGAACTTGTGCCAAAATGAAGCGTGGTCCCACTATAGGGAATGTGAAGGTAAGTCACGCAGTGTTGCATTTTGGGAAGTGGGCGCCATGATTACAGACACAATCCTGGCCTACGGTTTCACCAGTCATTGGTATGGCAGTTCTTGATGGAGCAGCACTGATCAACTATATTGACATTTATTAAAACCTCGACAGAAAATCCAAACACAGCCTCCAACACACAAATTCAAATACAGCGGGGTAGAGTGGCTGCGATCGTGTAAATATGGCGGCGGACCCATAATGAAACATGGCGTGATGTCACCTTTTCATTCCCTATTGATGTGTGAAAATACAAACATGGTGTACATTTTGCTACTGGCTCTGTTTTAAACAGACTTTATTAGCAATGTCAAGACAATGAAGACAAGCCTACATCACTCAGAAGTATAACCCCACACACACACCCAACAAAACAGGAAATCAACTTATGTGTGGCTGAACCAACAAGATCTGCTAATAGAGACTCACAAAAATACAGTTGACATAATTAGACATAATTAGGGTAAACAAGTTTATCTTGAAGCTGTCCGTTGTAGGCTGAGTCATATGGGAAGATCCTTTCTGACGTGTATTAGCCTTGAGATGGTACGATGAGTGTGTTCGCAGATCACAAAAATAAAAACAGGTGACAAAATCCAGAGTGGAGTGAACTTTTTTCTCACAGGGAAAAAAAACTCAGCTGCAAAATTAGTGCTGACATTTCATAAATCCATTTCAAAAATGTAAATGTTCTGTGCACAAACCATCCACCGACAGAATATTTTTTATTTTAACATATTTATCAGAAGCACTGAATCTGCATTTTTACTGCTTGTTTTGGTCGGGTGTGGGCCCAAATATTTATTTTTTTATTTTTCATACTGCTAGACAAAAACATTGACATAAATGAGTAAATAACAAAACAGAGGTAGGTCCAAATATGCAGGTGGGTGGCTGGGACAACATTTGTTTGGGTGAAGTGGTGGTCTGGTTATGTGATCAGGACCTCCCTAGTTCCAGTCTGGGTGGGAACCCTTACTGCATGTCATCCCTCCTCCCTCTGCCTACATTTCCTGTCAGCTTTATAGTGTCATTGTAAAAGCAGGTATAGATATATAGATATATTTTCATTCCCTATGGGAAACACACTTACACAACTCCAGTGGGCTACTCTCCAACTGACCCTCAGAGAAACTACAGATGCCTGAGCTTCACTAAAGAGGTCAATGGAGGTTAATGCAAGATTGATAGCCACATGATGACCGAGTGAGAGGAGAGGACTATTGTGGCCTTTCCACTCAGCTTCAGGAGGAGACCACTGCCCAGTTTTCATCTGCTCATCATAAACTGAAATTTGACTGCAACTTGATAGAGATGGAGAAAACAAAAATGGCTGCCAGTAATGATCCATTTTGTGGCTCTAGAGCACAAAAACAAACCGTAGAAAATATTTATTCATCAGCGAAACCCCATCCCAGATTCACTCCCATCTCTGTCAGAGGCATTTACTCGAGCTGCCCACCCCATCAATATTGTATCACACTGAATATCTTGTGCCCACATGTTTTCACTTCTGAATAGTTCCTTAACACAGGGGAGACCCTGAGTGAAGGAATCTATGGCTTCGCCTTTATGAGATTATTCTGGGTATTTTGCTCACTAAAGAAAATGAGATGTTTTTAAATGTTTCTTAAAGCTGCTACTGAAGAGGTATAAATAAAGATAAAAGAAAAACGTAATCCCCTTAACTGCAACCATGCTTCTGCTTCTGAGAAAATAAAATTTCATGTATGCTCTGAAGCACTTAAACTGTGAATAAATGTTCAAGTATTAAGCTGCATGTCAGCCATCCCCATACTAAGACATTGCACATACACACACAGAGAGCAGAGTATGCAGTGAAATCAGACTGCGGCCTGTATGAAAAAGTGTTACAAGGACGCCATCTCTCATGTGTGGAGCTATTCATCAGCTGATAATGCCTGTGATCCATTATTCATTGACGCGCTCCATCTCCTGCCAGTTGTAGCGGCTTGATGGTATTGGTGGTTTGTTGGTGTGTGTATGTGTGTGTGTTGAGACTACATCCTGGTCGGTGCTGCACCAGCCAGTTTCTGATAGCACTATGGATCCTCTGTTATGATGTGGAAGTCTTCATGGCCCCAAAATGTTGGACCCAATCTAAAATACGAGTGGTAAACACACCAAAAATCGACGGCCATGAATTTATTTTCAAGAATGATCAATAATCAGTAAACAAGAAGCCAGGGCTGGCCCCTGATATTCGACTTGACACCATTGCCCTGCTCAAGCTTAAGAGATCCAAAGTCACAGCTCAGCCTTGGCTTAATAGTGAGACCTGTGCCCTTAGACAGGAATGCAGAAGGCAGAGAGGAATTGAAAGAAAAATAAACTGCAAGTTTCCTACAAAATACTGAGAAACTGCCTAACATCTTACCAACACCTGGTCAAAGCCTCAAAAGTATCTCAGACACTATAGAATATTTGAACTGTCTTGTTTTATTGCTGTATGCTTTAATGTATCTGGTAATTTCTTCTACTGTGTAACTTTGTTCAGCACTTTGGTCAACTCCGGTTGGTTTTAAATGTGCTTTATAAATAAACTTGACTTGACTAAATTGTTGATGAACAGAATCCTAGTCCACCCACTTTTCATCAGTCGCAGGAAAAAAACAAAACATCTAAAACTCCATTTAGGAGCTGCACCTTGTCACCAAGAAAGCATCGGGGGATTGTTGTAACACGGACCTTTTCTCTTGTACCATAGAAGTCACTTACAGCCGCACTGCTGCTAACTGTCGTTATTAGGTAGTTAGCAGTCCTGTTAGCTGACTCTAACTGGATTGAGAGCACAGTACCGGGGGAGAGTTGGTGTTTGTTTACGTCGCAAGCACAGGAGCTTTGTACTTCAGGGAGGCTAGTTTGACAACAGGGTACCAAGGTGATCTACAGTGACTCCAACAAAGACACGGCTGGAACAGAGGAGCGAGAAGTGGAAACGGGAGAGGCGGAAGTGTACATCGTCCAACGTGTTGATAAGTCTGTGAGTATTTGTTTTTGTGAAGTTGGACCTAACCCTAACCCTAACCCTATTTGTTCCTGTGTTCTGAACGGCAATACTTACCTTACCATACTAACCCTATCCTGTGTTGAAATAAATTTGATGTAACGTAGAATACACTCTGAGGAATTCACAACGTATTTACAAACTCACAGCCTTTGCTGTCGTTGCTCATCTGCAGAAATGACTGCAAAACTAAATGTTGGCTGACCCACTGACAAAAGGCTCCGACTCTAACACTAGAAGATGGTGCGCATTTCGAGACTGAAGCTGACTGGCTCCTGAAATTTAAACAACTTCAGGTTCATCTGGACAGCTGCTGCCTGAGATGGTATAGCATCATAGAGTTTAAACACACAGCAACATAAAGACAGTAAACTGCTCTTTCCAGACAAATTGTCCTCTGGGAATCTTTTAACTAACTTGACAAAGTGAGACACAAAACAAACAAAGGTGGGGTGGGGGCTAATTTGCATTCACTGCAGGTTGTGAATATGAAGCGTGGCAAGGGCAAAAGCAGCACTGGGAATCAAGTGAAGTAATGAAAATTAGCAAGCTGCTTGCTGCCTCGCTGTCTGAATTTGCTCCCTTAAGAAACATACAAATAAACAGTGAATGTAGTGAAGCATGTAACCCCCAAAGAGCCTCCTGAGCTGGAGAGTCACAGACATCCAATAAGAAGTCTTCACCATAAACCACACATTAAAGCAAGCTTTATAAACAACACCAGCAGTGATGTATGGACCCCCCAAACACCAGTACCAGTACTGTGGGTTTTTATTGGCAACCTGACATGTCTGACAGCGGTTAAATTATCAGGACAGGCTGTATTTGACTGAAGATACGAAGAGCCAGGCGTGAAAATGACGCCATTAAATGTACACATTACTTCAAAGCAGTTATGTGTATTGGCTTCACTTGTGGTGTCGCAATACGATACAGGATTTTAAAAAAGGAGCAGTCCATACAATTTCTAATCCAAGAGGCTGCCATATGTGTGTGTGTGTGGTATTTTTATCTTTCACATAGAGATAGGGCTTAAAATGGTGCCACCTGACAGCTGTAGGCAACTTCTAAAGTAGTTTCTCACACTTTAGGTCAGGACCCTGTGTTGGCTTGCTTGGTATGCAGACAGGGATTTCAGGTGATTTCTCAGACTGAGTACGTGTTGAGACCAAAAATAGGACTCCTTAAAAACACACACACACACACACACACACACACTCACACACACACACACACGGGTCACTACCGGTGAAAAGGCACAACCTAATACAAGAACTCCAGCTCCAGGAACACAAGCATGAGTTTTTAGGGTTCATTAGATGCCACAGAGGTTTTAAACACATCTGTATGCGATCGGATTTTACAACTTTATCGGTTATCAGGGCGACAATCATTTTATCCAACAATCACAAGATAAACACATTAATATGATAATCTGATATATTGTAATTCAATAGAGAAGATGAAGTGTTCACCCAGTTCTAAAAAGTGTAAACATTTGCATACCTGAATGAAAACAACACTGTGATGCTGTGATGATACTTTTAATGATTAAGTCATTACGTAAATTACACAGACTTTCCCATTTTCTTCTGAGACCTGTAAAGCAGTCTTTTTGTCCATCAAATTTAGAAAACACTTTTTTAAATATTCATTCACATTTGGGAGTCAGTACAGGTCACCCCACCAAATAAGGACAAGTTATAGCATTTTCTTTAGCCTTTTCTGAGTGTGCAAGACTGTAGACAAGTAGAAACATTAAATTATGCCACACATTTACATGAAGCCTAACAGCTGGGGCCATGAAATGTTTAGGACCTAAAAACTTGGCCATGATCCAAGACAAGGTTGAAAAAAACTGCTCTGAATCAGCACTTTGGGAAGATAACAAACAACAAAAGCACAACCATTCACAGCCACAAGCCATTACTCACAGCAAGTCTGGACTAGCACAAAGTTTGCCTTACTTGAATAAAAGAATCAGGACTGGGATTTGGCTTGAATTCAGAGATACCGACTCTTTCCCACAGTTTGTTCAAACCGTGCCTTATTCTGCCTTACAGTGACTTGAGGGCACCTTTAGCCGAGAGGCTGTTTAATCTGGGTTAATGATCATGAGAGCTGATTCATTGAGTCACAGTCATTCAGGGCGTCAGGCAGTCTGCTGTTAGGGCCACTGCTATAAACCTGCATGTCGCGGTGAGATCAATCTATTGTTATGGCACCAGTTAACTTAAACACAGACTGGCCTCAAAGAAAAAGAATGCGGTTTGAGGTTAGGCCTACATCTCTGCATATATTTGTGTTTTTTTATTCTAGCAGATGACTGGCCAAGCGTACGTTGTGTGACTTTAAAGGAACAGTATGAGATTTTGGAGAAATGTGTTTAGTTAAGCCTAGCCCAAAATATACAAATTTAAGTCAGCCTTGCCGGTCACACTTTTTACTCACCTGCAGCTCTCTCTGTAGCTCAGACAATCCCTGCTACCTTCATGTGCTAATCCATTCTCTATAACTGGTATCTTTATAACGAACAACAGCTGTTTCGTGTGTAGGTTCGCGTCATTTCCCGTTTCACATGTCACATGTGTTTTCTTGACAAAACGTGGTTTTGAGACCCACATTGGGTGACACAGCCGCTGTCAGCTCGTGTAGCGTGTGACCCCCTGTCATCGATCAGTCACATAGAGTGAATGCCTAAAAGACTCGCATCACAAGACGGCAAGTTGTGTAGTATGAACAGCACATCGATCTGCCGACACTGGAAGTCGTGTAGTCTGCATGAGGCTTTAGAGTTAGGGTTAGATGAGAAGATTGAAACCAAATCGATCTTCTCATTCTTTCTCAGAGGTGCATTTAGCTAAATGTCAAACAATTCATTTAAACCAGGACATTTTTGGTGCAGCTGTAATTAAACAAAATGATCTTAACCATGAGCTTTTTTGTTAATTTTTCTGCAAAAGTCATGAATCATATGAACTCAAATCAGTCATAAGAGAGTCAGAGACACCTGTTTCTACACAGGAGGTAACTTCACCAGCTAAAGAGCACCACAGCCTTAAGACAACTGAAATAGAGAAAACATATGAGGAAATAGAGCCCTCTTCTTTCCTCAGTTAGAGCTCCTTCAGAGCAGAGGAGACAAGTCTTCAAAGTCATTCAGCTCACTGCTGGATTTCAGCTTTAGTGTGGTTTCTGTCCTCTAAATATATTAAGGCTTTTGTCCACAAAGTGCCGGTGGCAGGTGAGGAAATGTGTGTGTGTGTGTGTGTGTGTGTGTGTGTGTGTGTGTTTGTTAAGTAATGACAGGAGGAATGACAAGGTGTTTGTGCCGTGGACTGCTTTTTCATTCGGCAAAAACAAATCAGCCTAGGAGAGCAACAACAATGAGGGAGGACATGTTTGTGTGAGCATCTGTGTGTGAAGTTTTCCCTGTTTGTGTGTGAGTGTGTGTGTGTTTACAGCTGACGATCAAAGCTCCCTCCCTCCTCGCTGAGAGACTCGAGGGCTGTGAACCTGAGATGATTAGAAGCCACAGGAAAACTTAACGAGCTGTCTAAGCCCGGGGCGGCCGCCATCATTATGACTGAACGCCTCGATGCTGTGTGCTGGCCAAGGCGCCATAACAAGGGGACACGGGCAATGCCTTTCATTTACATAGACACAAACGCAAGTCGAACCTGGCTTTTAATCTCCGGCAGCTCCACCAGCCCTTTAGAACTGTGGGAGGCCGGGTTAATTTCCTGTTCTGGTCTCTCCGAGGTCAGGTTTAAGAGGATCCAGTCTCACGCAGAAGGTAGATGAACACCTGAGGGCTGAGTTTAATTTGATATAAAATATTAATCCTCAAAGGTCCCTCCTTGTCTCCTTTTTCATTACCTAACATCCACTCTTCTGGGCAGATTTATAATTGCTCCAGGGAAACAACCAAAGAGTATTTTTAGATACAGCTCAACAGAGGACTTTATCGATTCATTCTTTTTATATTAGTTGGTTTCTTTACGAGACATGAAGGTTTACTGTGTGAGCTGCTTCGTTGCTGCTGGAGCTGAACTGAGTCACCACAAAAGCTGGGCTGAATTCATTCAGTGGGGAGATGGTGACATCGATTCCTTTGATTACCTAATGTGATTATCGACCCCATTCATTTGCCTCAGTTCCAGAAAAATACTCCACTATACAAATCAAAATATGGCAGAGCTTTAAATAACAATAGATTATTGATATATAACAAAACTTTTCACTTTCTTTCAGTCCACCTTGTTGTCATACGCTTTTATTACTTTAATTCCTTTTGTATGACTGTGTTTATCATGCATCAATAAATGAGAGAAAATGATCCATTATGGTCCGGAACAAGACAAGATAAGAATGAACTTTGTCACTTAACTCTGAAGCCAACATGGCTGAGAAGTCCTTGAAACACTTACAATTTTTTTTTTTATTTCAACATCAGTCATCAAAAGCTCCATAACAGCTAACAAATGGACCGTGAGGTTAAAAGTTTCGAGTGGTCATGAGTCATGGATGCGCTTGATTTACCACACCATGACTTTCAGTGGAATATAAATTATAACAAATACTTTAAAGGCCCTGCCATAGCAAAGCCACACAGTTGATTTCACCTATTATTGGATCAGTACAGCTCTTTTCAGGAGTGCGTGCCCACTGTTTAATTGAAATCTTCTAGACTCTCATTTTAGCCTTTTTGTACCTGTCAGGGCGGGACAAATTACACATTTAAGTAGTCTGGTGAGCTTCTGTTATCCCCAGCAGCATAACTCAGCCCATCTTCAAACTGAGGAGAGGTCTAATCAGTCAGGATGAGTGGACAGTGGATCAGTGCAGGGCCACATGGGATGGTTGACGGCAAGTGGAAGGATTTGACCATTCGAGATGCTTGTGTGATTACATTTAAGCTATGAGGGTTAAAATACTGTGCATTGACAATAAAGCACTATATCCTTTAAATTTGGGCTTAATTGCATTGAACGATGGACTCTGGCTGATTCTGTCCATGTTTGCTTGAATTTCCTGCACTTATACATAATGTGCCAAGATTGATTTACCAGAACCAGTACCAGTCAAATTTTTGTGGACAGCAGAGTAGCAATAAATTTTGGCCCCTATAACTGTTACACTATTGATTTTAAAAACATAAAATAATTTTCATCTGTCAAACGAGCTTGGTATGAATCAGCACCCACCTCTATCTGGGAATTGTTGTCCGTGTCCTCTGCAGACAGCAGGCCTGGGAGGCCCTCGGGCTCCACCTGCTCAGGTTCTTGGTCCTGCTCCTGACTGGCCCTGTTACTATCCATGTTACGAGGTTTTGGGGGAAGCCACCTCCTCCACCGGTGACTGTACAGCTTGACGTCCACTGTTGTGTCCTCGTCTCCTGCCTGCCCCGGCACGAACGAGTATGGCAGCCCTGGTGAGACAGGCAAACAAAGTGTGAATACCAAAAGAAAACATCACCTGAAAGCCAAGTCATGTTGTTAAATTTACAGTAAATAACAGCAGATATACTTTATTGCAGTGTATTGCAAATTGTCATTTGCATAAGCAAAATAGTTACATGGGACAATAGTATTTTTTCTTCCACAATAGGCAATCATAGACGCGGGGACTATTCAAGCCATTAATCTTGCGCTGCTTTCTCATAACTCACTGTCTCTGCAGACTTTTCTCATTGCTCGGGGGAGATATCTCACAGCCTGAAACAGATGCACATTAGGAATGACTCAGCAGCCATCACACAGACCAGTGGGCCACAGTCATATACACAATCACCCCTATCCCTGAGTCCAAAATGAGACACCAGTGACAGGTGAAAAATGTGTTAATGTAAACACTGACTTGATTAACCAAGCCTGAGACAAACTGCGGAAATCTGCTGCGTCACTTTAAGAAACTAAATTGAAATTAGGCCAGAATAAGGTCCAAATAGGCTCCAAACATGTTCTGTCCTTAAGAGCTTCTTCCTTCTAGAGGGGAAAATAAAAAAGGCAGTTTGACTCCTTTTGTTCTGCTCAAAAATATTAGCCAAACAACTCTGGATACTAAGGATGATGTAACACCTAAACTGTTTGGTTTAAACAACTGTGTGTTTGCTCATTTAATTCAGTTTGTTTAGATTTGTGTTTAAGCTGTCAATGAAACACTGGTGAGGATTAAACAACCGGACCAAGACTCTCTGAAAAGCTTCCAAGCAAACTCTGGGGAGGTTGATTTGTGGTATGAAGGAAAAGTGGACAAACCACATGATTTTTTTTATGATTTTAGCACAAATTCAAAAAGTAAACTATTAAAATTCATCTCCTGATCATGAACTGTCATGGACGCGATCTTACAAAGCAATCTGTGTAAGCAACTTACTGTATGTATTATGCAAAGTAATTTAACAGTGCTACCAAGTGTGCGTATCAGCTTTTGAGTGCATGGATTTTTTGTGAACATGAGTTAAAAAGAGGTGTGTTGTGGCTAAATCTGTGTATTTTAGCAGTTGCTCATTAAAAAGTGAGTTAAATGGAAAAACCATGCAGTAACTTATCCTTCCTTAGTGTTACGGACGGTACACGACAGCATCTCACATTAGTTCTCTTTTTCCTATTTTGTCATTATTCTTGACATTTGAGGTCTGGCTGCAGTCTCGACAGTTTTTTTTTAATTCAGAGAAGAAAAATAAACATATAAATATGTAAACACACCAGAACTTTATCTGACCTTCAAGAAAACCGCCCAGTCAATAAATGAGTATGTTTAATTTGTCTTTTACACCTCTTGGTCCGTTTGCAAGAAGCCACTATGAGCCACATGAGACCAAACCTAAAACAACAATTAATTTCTTGTTTTAATGAACAAATAAACTGAACGACAGGTGTGAAAGCAACATAAGTTCACCCTAAATTTGAGCTATTCATAAGCACTGTCCATAATGTTTCTGCAACAGATTCACAGCAGCATATTGATTTACATGGGTTTTGCAGTATGTCAGTACAGCATTTAAGCAGGAAGTGTATCATCCAATGAGGGGAGCTCCAATGCAAAAGGCTACTGACTCCTGACAACAAGTGCAATAAATACATACTGTATGATAAACTTTAAACCAGAACAAGAACGCATGTTCTGCGATTGCTTACATGAGTTTCCTTTAATGGATTAGAGATGCTAAATGGACTGTAGGTATGAATGAGAGCAAGCAGAGGTGATCTGTTCATCTGTTAGTCCTGTGATGGACTGCAGACTTGTTTCCCTGCATTCAGGCTAATACTCAGCATGCTTGGATGAGCTCCTGCTCCCCCTGACCCTAATAGGATTAAGCAGTTAAAGAAAATTAGTAATAAACTTTATTTTTATCTGACTCATCCAAACACAAAGTTGACAAAGGGCTTGCATGCCGTTACAGCTCTGCAAATAGTTTTAGGCTGAAAAATACTGCTGATTCCACTACTATTACTCCATGTTGGTTCTTTTTTATGAGACAGAGGTCACTGGGTTTAACTAGCAGAGCGCATTTTCCACTCCTTTCCCCTCTGCCTCTTTTCTCTCACGCAACATTTCTTTCTCCTTGTCTTCCTCTCTGCACCTCCTTCTCAGGGCCCCCGACCAGTGGTTCTCAGGAGAGGAGGAGAGATGTGGTGAGAGCAAGTGGAGGCGCTTCAGATGCTAATTTGCCCAAAGTGGAAGCTGACAGATTCACTTTATAACGAGCATCGTCAAAAGTAAAGAAGTAAAGATATACCAGTGTGCTCGTAGAGGTGGGTGTTGATGTATGTCGGAAAAATTTTACGGAGCAGATACCCAGAGTAAGAAAGAAGGCTGAGTGCAATTTGAAGCTAATTGTTTCTGGAGCCAAAGAAGTTCAATTAAGAGTTAGTGCTCACCTTCAATCAGTAAGGTTAAAAACCACAAACTAAAGCAGAAATCTTGGTGCAATTATGGAGTCAGACCTCAATTACAATACAAATCAGCAACTATGAATGCAAGAATATATCAAAAATGAAAAGACTTGTATCTCATTTACATGTTTTATCTTTAATAGGTTTGACTCGACAAACTCCCAGAAAACTTAAAGTCAGCGCAAATTTTCAGTCCAAATATTTTTTGTGTGTCACTGCCTTTTATCAAATAAATATGGAGAATTCATATTTACACTACAATGAATACACTGTAACTTCAATTACAGCATATTTTTTCTTTTTTTTTTACTTTTTGAAAATTTGTTTTTGTGTCTTCATATGGTATTTCTTTAATAAATCCTGTTTATGTCTTGTGTAAAGTATTATGATTTGACTTGGTGCTGTATACATAAACTTGATCCTTCTTCAAATTCAAACACAACCCATGCAGCTGATCCTAGAATACATTTTCAATGTTTGTCCAGCCAGTGCCTCCACTACTTATCAGCCTCAACTGAAGTTGTACCCATGTTTTACTCACTCATGTTTTATCACGTGGATAAATACAACCCTAAAAATCACTAGTGGTCAAGAATTCCTGAGGGATGCTTTAAGTTACCCATAGATAAGGCAGTCTTTGCCTTATTGAATCTCATTCAGTATGCATCAACTCAGTCTCAGCCTGTCCTCCCCAGAACAAGACCAAATAGGTCGTTTGTGCAGAACGTTAATACGACACATATTTATGTTTATTGTGGCAGCGACTTCTATTGGCGTTAAGACGGTGGCAAAGGAGGAAGTAGGATGACGTAATATAAACAGCAAGAGCAAGTCCGAGTAAGGAAGGTGGATGGGGTGGATGGGAAAACGGGATTCAAGTCCCATGTGAAACCAAGTAATTGGTGAGTTATTTTGATTTCAAG
This sequence comes from Lepomis gibbosus, assembly GCA_029875015.1. Taxonomy (NCBI): domain Eukaryota; kingdom Metazoa; phylum Chordata; class Actinopteri; order Centrarchiformes; family Centrarchidae; genus Lepomis; species Lepomis gibbosus. The sequence continues at coordinate 22,334 of JAPMOB010223480.1, forward strand.
TTCCATCACATGTTAAGTCACGTGACCGACGAAATGTACTTATTGTAACCCAAACCACGATGTTTTCCTAAACCCAACCAAGTACTTTTGCCTGTCCCTGCACTGGTACTGGAAATGCTTAAAAGTGTCGTTTTGGGAGGCATGGATAACTGACCTATTTTGTTGTTTAGGTCAGAGGACTTGTTGTTCAGTCTTGCTGTTTGGTGTCTGCAGCAATTCTCCTGGCCAACTATTTACTCATTGTCTCACTCTCACCATACCACTAATGCTTCCTGACACTTATTCTATTCCTACTGGTCATTAGTCACACCCATGTGGACAAAGTAGCTCAGGCAAACTTCCTGTCAACAACATTTATGTACTCTAATCCAAGAGTTGCCAACACACACATAAACGATGTGTGTAAACTAAATTTATGTTCATCCTTTAAAGGATCTTTTTCAGTTCCGCAATATACGATGGAAAGCTGGCGAACAGCGGATGATTTCAAATACACCATGACCACACCACAGGGGCCTTGAATAAATGGCTGCTCTTTTTTCCCAGCATGTCTTCCTGTGAACGGCCATGATGAGTCTCCCTTTAAAGGATCACATGCACCTGCATTTCTCTTGTGAACACCTCCTCTCATGATTCAGGGGCAGCAGATTCTCTTATTATCCAGAGGGGTCCTTTGTCACGGGTTTCAGAGGGCACTGAGGGCAGACCCCTGAGGAACACCTAAAATAACCCCCCAGCAGGACAAGGCTTCTCCTCACTGCAAGGCCATTCCTTGGCTATTGTGTGAAAGGAAATCTTTCCCCTCTACTTTTCTTTCAGCGCATCTGAAAGCCCCCGCATACCTTTACCCTGACTCTGTTGAGCAGCCTTGTTGGCCGCACTCACGCCTGTCAACACCTCTGATTCACAAACGCCGGGGGAACTGTAATTTGGTTCCACCTAAAACCTTTCAAGGATGTTTAGAAAGTCATAAAACCACAGAATTAAGGTGGTGTCTGCACCTCTTCTTTCATTCAGTGTCTGCTTGTTTTCCCCGCTGTTCTCTCAGTTCCCACCTGACTCCGTGTTGCTGACAGGAGACTACCACACATGACTGGCAGAGAAGGTGGGATGCTTCATTGCATTTGTACATGCTAGTGCATAATTTCAGCAGAAAAAAGGATAAAAAAGTCACATCCCTCTACGGTTTCTTAGCGTTTCTATCTCTGGGTGTCAGAGTGCTTAATTTAGTGTCCACTGAAAGCTGCTTTATCAGTGTACCAGCAGACCCTGCCAAGCGCTCTGGAGGACCTTCTCTCTCAGACGCTGTAACAGTAACGACTCTGTGCACATCAACTCACCAGGGTCAACACGGATTAAGTTGATGTAACTATTGCCGAAGCCCATCGTTTTTCCTGCTCACTTCAGCTTCAAAATAACAGAAAAAACTAAATAACAGCTTAAATATTCTGTGTGATGATGAAAGGCACTCTTGTAGGAGGAGAATTCAACAAATTCTTACATAAAGAATAAGCAATGTGGTTAACAGCAATTTTTCCTCCATTCAGTGTGTCTTCTTCTTTTCATTAGCAATGATTCATTGGGGACATTTGACAGGAGGAGCACTCCATCACTCTCTCTCACACACACAGTTTGAAGACATCTTTCATGTATAAGCAATTTCCTTTAAAAGGTCAACTCAGCCAAATTACAAAATTTCATATTCACTCCTTGTGGTACAATATCTTATCATGGTTTGAGATATCAACCTGTGAGGGTTCCGTCTCCACCCGAAAACTGATCAGATGCCTGTTTTTTATTAAGTTAATTAATGTCCTGAAAAGACAAAGTGCGAGCAAAGGAGACAGTGAGAATCAGTATGGAATTTTGTTCTCAGTTAAGATTTGCCACAATTAAGATCAAACTAACAACAGAAAAACAAATGCATGTGTGTAACACAGATAATACATACCAATTATTCTTTCCAGAAATCTTTGAACATGTAGTCTATAAAATATGAGAACATTCTTGGTGTGTTTGAAAAACTGTCCAAACCCCAAAGCAGAGAAAACCAGCTAATTGTCATTTTTGAGAAGCTGAAATTGGACAATATTTTGGCATTTTTGCTTCATTTGTGTTTGATTGACGATAAATTTCTGCTAACTAATGCTCAATGTTTATGTATGAGGACAACTACACAGCGTAAACTAATGCCACACACTGCAGCATTTACAGCCTAAGCTAATTTCAGAAACCCGTCCCAATCAAGGCATTGAATTAATCAGTTTTATATGCAAGAAAAAAGTATAAAAAGTCAATAAATGAGCAGATTGGTTCAGTCACAGTTTGCTCCTCAGTCCCTCTCTTGCTTCTTGATTCCCGGCCCTCTGCATTTCTCTCTGCCTTTTTCCTGCCATCCTCTTACTCTCAACCAGATGCCCTCGGGCTTTCCCTCCTTTCACTATCACCTGACTGCCACACCTGTTCTCACTGCAACCAATTCACCCATCGTCCACTCAGTATATATACATGTTCACTTCACTTTCTCATTGTTTGACACTGAACCATCAACAAGCAGGCTGGTTTCAGTTTAAGGCCCCTCACAAGCCAGTCAGGGTCATGTCAGAGTGAGAGTGGGGGTACCAAACACTGAGGCTCAAAAACAAAGACAACCCTGACAGAGTGTTATCAGCCTTGTCTGATGCTAAAATGACAAGGCAGAGACAGATAAGCTGAGACATTCAATATGACCGATACGTTAATAACGTGGGTTTAAGAAGATGGCGGCTGGTTTGTTGAAACAGACACGAGAGTTCCTACAGTGCTTTTAAACAAGCTTCTCTATCCCTCACTGTGTTAATGAATAGATTACATACAGCAAATTAACTGCAACACAACAGACTTCATTTTCATATAAATTGAATTATTCAAATGCACAGCATGTGTGATGCCAAGTGATCCAACTGCAGATACTTTAAATCTCTGTAGCCTGGAGTTAAGAGACATTAACCATTACTGCTGCCTCCACATAAAACAGAGTCCACACAAATTCCAGACATGACTGTCTGAGATTATTATGCTGAGCAAAGTGTGATTTTCTAACCTGCCGTAGCTTGCTTTTTACGCATCCTCCCTTAAAAACGCAGCCTGTCATTAAGCAAACACATAAAGTCGAAAAGCTGACTGTAGGAGAAAGTTAAACACAGAGAGGCAGCTCAGAAGAGATCCAGTTTCAAACAGCGCTCCTAAAGTGATGAACAGCGTGATGACAGAGGAAGTAAGGAAATAAGAATTTAAATAGATTAAATGTGAGCTACGTCTAAATCTTGGGTAATCAGTGCATGAGACAAGTTAAGACTGAATACACCAGAGTGCAAACTACAAAAGCAATTATTCGATGATTTACCAGGTACCACGATAAAATGTATAGTGACTTTCCCTGCAGACAGAGGCACCAAGTGAGTGTCCTGCCTGTCATGAACGCCCCATTACGCCAGAGATTTTGTTTTGCCAACAATTAGTCACATGATCTTTCCAAGTCAAAGCACTACAACACAAACATCACCTGAGGTTAAGATCAGGACTGCTGATAGAGTTTTTATAACAACTTTCTTGTTGAGGATATTATATTGTAGATATCTACAATGCTGATTTTTCACTTCATAAATCCACAGGTGGATCTAGGCCTCCCTTTTGATAAGAGACAAAGCACGACACGTTTGAATTTGAGCAAAAATGCTACAGGATATCAGGCTTTAAAATGTGCCACATTATCATGTAAACAGTGACTTAATGCTGAACTTTGGCTCTTCTGTATCTATATCAGAAAGGTTCCTGGCAACACCAGAGCAAACAGGAACAAAATACTCTCTAACCCCAGAGAAGGCGCTCTTGTATGTCGGCCAAATGAGAAAACAAGCAGGTGTGAAAGGGGAGCTATAAATAAAAGCCAATTTTTAAACTCTCAAAGTGTTAATTACAATGCGCAGAGCATGGAAGGTGGAGGGAATTCATTAGGAGGCGACCAATGTTGCCTTCACTGTGCCCAGGGTAACGCAGCGTCTATGAAGAGGACAAGTGTCAGGACTGCACGTTAGAGAAAGGAAGGAGGCCAGAGGGAAAGAGACTGAGAGGGAATTAGGAGGTACAGAGTCCCGGGCTTCAGGTCCAGTGATTTCTAATCAAGGCTTTAACCTTGAAGAACATAATTGTTTTTAAGGGGCTTTACAGAAAATTGCTAATTTCACTTCCGAGCATCTGCTCAAACCAACTAAATACACTGGACACAAATCCAAGCAGGCTAAGCCACAAAGCACCCAGTAACATACCCAAGCACACAGTATCAAACCCCAAAACACAGGGTTTAAAGTGCCCGAGTAAACCATCGCGGAGTGTGCTGTCACCGCCGCGGCTTTCTTTATGTAATTGGTGGTTGTCTTGGCTCCGGCGATGGTCAGTGCAGGAAGTGTATACAAAAATGCTTTGGCAAAGAGACAAACAGACAGGCATGGAGGGCTGCCGGCATTCAGGAGACAGCGGGATTAGAAAGAGAAGACTGCTTCCTGAGTGACACAGGGGTTTAGGAATTCAGGATTCCAGTCAGGCACGCTGTCTGTCTCATATTTCAGGAGATTGAGTGAAATACTGTAGGACTATGAAGCGCTGCTGTTGGCTCTCATTCTACTTTTCAACTTTGCGAATGAGCAGCACGGCTCCAGGAGCCCCCCGAGGCCTTGAATCACTCTACCATGAGAGGACCTGGCAAGTAATGTATCACTGGACACTGGACCTCCTGTGACAGATTATTTCTCCTCCCTCCAGTGCAAACCATTACCTGTGGTAATATTACTGCATTCTCAGCTAGCCAAAACTGCCACACCATCTTTGCACAGACAAAAACTCAGCATCTCTCGCTCTGCCTGTATCTCTCCATGAAAACACATAATCTGTCCTTTCAGTGTTCCCACAGTCCTCTTAGTGCTTGCTTAACAGACCATAAAATTGGAAATGGTCACATCTGTACCGGGGAATAGAGAAGGAAAGGCAGGACAAAAGCCTGCACTTTTATTCTGATACGCCACATCACAAACAATAGCCTCGCTTCTATGCTCCGGGTTCACACACTCTTCAGCTGAGCTTCTGTGGATAGAAACACACCTACACACTGAACATCTGAGACGTACTTCACACAGTACTCACTGTTTTGAGGTCACAAACTCACTGACTCACTTGTGTCGTGTGTGTATACAACATATTTTTGGCCAACTGCTACCACACCTGGGATGAATAATATCTAGAAAAATCTCACAAAGCACAGATGGGTTGGTCCATCACTACGGTTCCAATTATTGTTTTGTCAGATAGAAAAATTTCTTCAATGTCAATAAAAGAACAATCTTCATAAGTTTTCTTCTGTATCATAGTAACTTAGTCGTCTATACATCAGTGCAAACAGAGCAAACAGGAACTGGAATTGCAGTTAGGACAAGGACTTGTTTGTATTTATTCTGTGTGTGGCTCAGGATACTTACATATTGTATGTCTTTTAAAATCATTTACTAGGATAAAAAAAGCAATCCTCAGTTTCATTCACTACATCCACATCTCAGAAATCAGAGACACAAACTCAGACTCACTTGCCATATTTGCATTGCATACCTCACTTCAACTCAAAGCCTGTTGATCAGAACTAAACTGATCTGCTTACGGTTTATTAATCCCTGCTTCATAAAAATTTAAAGAAAAGAAATCTCTATATATCCAGACACCATTATCACAACAACCAGCTGGAAAGAAATATGGTAATCTCAAACCTATTGATTAGCGTGAGTCCTTTAGGCTAATTACGGTTCTGTTACTCTAAAAGAAATTGATCTGAGAGGTGACTCCGAGACAAACGGTGTGCATGTGTAAGATAAAGGGCCGCACGGTGGTCCAGTGGATAGCACTGTGGCCCGGGTTTAAATCCCGGTTGCCCGGGTGCTCCAGTTTCCCCCACCATCAAAAACATGTTAGGTTCTTCAGTCAGTGCCATTTGACCAGACACTGATATAGATCTGCAGCTGGTCACCGGGTGCTGCCCAGAGGCTGCCCACTGCTCCCTTGAGGGATTGGTTAAATGCAGAGAATGAATTTCGCAACATATGTGACAATAAAGTACCTTTCTTATTTTCTAGCATGCCTGCTGTCTCAGGCTGCACCGCTATAACAGAAGATTGATGGCCTGTACTGTGGACAGGCTCGTTCTGAGTGTGTGTATATGTATGTGTCTGCAGCATGTTCAGTGTTTATGTGTATGTGTGTGTCCTACAGTTGGAGATTGATTGACTGACTGTGAATGTGAGTGTATTAACTGTGAGGGTTTTTTTCACTTTCTTTCTGGGCAGAGGGCTTCGGGCGAGGCCAGACGGGGCCCTTGGGCCCGTTCTCATTCTTTCTGCTAATCCATCAGCATCAGCGAGCCTCTCGGCCCTCCACCCTGCCAAACCTCGCCACACTCCAATGTTCTCTAAGTTGAGCGCTGTGTAAACACACACAGACAGGTCATACGTTTAGCGCAATGGACCTGCCATTTTCCACAGTTAAAAAAGAGAGTCCAGCCGTCTGAGGAGGAGTGTGAAGGGGCCAAGGACAATCATATGGATTGCAGACACATTGCTTTTGTTGAATAACTGAACACACAGCTAATATCAGGTTCACCCTAGCAGTCAGCCATGTGCTTACTGTATCATTAAAGAAGTTCTGGTGAGATAGGTTGGAAAAAGCTGTTCCTGCAGATTAATCTGCTGATTATTTTCTAAATTTGCCAAACAAAATTCCTGAAAACAGTGATGTATCCAAGCTGATGTCTTTTATGTCTTGCTAGGACAATCAGATGTTTGACATTTATTTTCTTGAAAATGTTTTTTTTTTTTTTTAAATGGAGCAATTATCATAGTTAACAATTAACTGAATAATTGTTTCAGCTACGTAAAGGATCCATATGAGAGGCATTTATTTACACAGACAGGAGTTGCTGCTATACTTCGCTTGTTGTTTACTAAACGTTGTGTAGTTGTATTTGTATTTTGTAAATAATTTCATTTCCAATTGAGTTTCCGGGTTAACATACCCACTCAACTTGTCGTTTTCATTACATCCCTCGGTCACAACCATTAACCAAAATTAAAGCATCCCTATCAAAAATATTGGTTTCTGTTTATGTGTTATTAAAGAAGAAGAAAAAATAAATATTGGTTAATATATCTGATCTTGCTTCTAGAATCTTTTACTTCTCATATCATTGCTGTTAGAGTATTCTGATGTTTAGTCAGTGATATATCCTTCTTTCTCAGTACATTGTCTAATCTGTCATAACAAATTCAGCCAACAACACGTAGTGTGGTTGTCAGACTCCACAGTCGGTCCATTTTCCAGCGCTAAAAGCAGCCCTCATATCCACTTATGAAATTCCTTATAATCAAGTCAATTTGCTTTAAATACAGAACATGTGAGTAATACCCTCTTAAATAAAAAATGTGCATTACACATGTTTTTCTCAGAGATCTGGATAATTTCCCAGTCAGCAGATGTTAACATATAACCGAGATATTTTAATGTTCTCCAGAAAAAAAAATATGTGGAAAAAGATATAACAAACTTCCCATATCCTCCCACCTTCAGCCTGCAGGCACCCACACCCACAAACCAACAGCAACAAAAATATACTGAATACACCAGCATCATGAAAGCACACTGGGAAATATATATTTTCTGACTCTCTTCTTCTGCTGTACATACTGAGAAGACAGAGCGAGACAAAGAGAGAGAGAGGACCATTTGCTGGGCTTATAGCTGCCAAACCCAGCCCAACACATTTGTTGTTGACAAACTGTGAGACACATCCAAGTCACACTGAGTCTGTAATTGCTTCAACATCTTCCCATTCAGCGGTGGAGACTTAAGCCACTCACAGGAAATCAATATTAAATATTGTTTACAACACAACCTCCTCGCATCTCCGGGCGTTTTGCTGTGCAGAATGAGACCCACAGAGCAGCATGTCACCGAACAGATGGCTGATCCCTTCAAAAATCCCATTAAAAATGATTTGATTGTCAATGTATAAAACTGCATTTCATTCAATCAGAACATGAACACTGCCTCATATTTGCATTGTCAATTGAATAACACAATTTCCTAGCCCTTTACCTTCAGTGGAAATATCTAATTATGCACATTTAGCAGAGATAATATTCCATCATGTGCTCTGCTTCATTTCTTCTCTTACAGGGCGTGAAGTGAAAAGCTCCAAGACTTCTCTACTTGTCAAAGTATGTAAGCTTAATTAAATTTATTTAACACTCAGTTAATCAGATTTCTCATTTATTTTACTCCTTGCACTTTTCCCTGTAATTGTATTTGCACCTAAAACATTGGTGACTGCAAGAAAATGTTCAGCAGACTTGAACTAACTAACAGTTCAGCTATTAATTTCTTTGGGCAGTGTCTGTAAGTAAAAGATGATTTCCTTCGGAATTACTCTTGTAATGATTCAAATTGCTGTCTTGCAGATAAGATGTCTGACTTTTTAATTCAGCAGTTTTTTCAGGAATTATCTTATTGGGAAATCATTTTGTAATGTGGGAGAGAAGTTTATTGGTAAGGTCATCAGGGTTGAAATATAATGGTGAAAAATTGTTATTTTTTGTTGATGCTCACAGTTGCTGCTCTGGACAGCTGTGTGGTGCAGATGCAGCTTGATCCAGGGCTTCAGACTGCGACAGTTTTGTAAAACCTAGTTCATACTACACGATTTTAAGCCCGATTTGCTGTTATGTGTGAACAACGCATCAAAACAGCTCCCTGACGCATCACTGTCGCCATCCAGATATCTATGCCAAAAGTCTGGAGATGTCGGCCGACTCAACATCCACATCCAGCCAATGAGAGCAGGCAGCTGGCAGAGCAGGCAGCTACTTTTCACTACAAAAAACTTTTTACTCACCTCCAGCTCTTTCTGTAGCTCACAATCCCTGCTACCTGAGTGTGCTGATCCATTCTTTCACTCAGATTTGTTGTCTTTATAATTGCTATCCTTATAATAATAAACAACAGCTTTGTGTGTAGGTTTGCGTCATTTCCCGTTTCACGTGTGTTTTCTTGACAAAACTTTATGGCCGGTGGTTTGATGTGTTAGGTGACACAGCCGCTGTCAACTTGCCTAGTGTGTGACCCCCAGTTACCGATCAGTCACGCCACAAAGGCTTCAAGATCACATCACAAGACGGCAAGTTTTGTAGTGTGATCAGCACGGCCATCGGCCGACACTGAAAATTGTGTAGTCTGCACGAGCCTTAAGAGCGTGCAAATGAAAATTTCACGGTCTCATTTGTGCGAGTGCAAGATGATCTTACACTGTACGATTTCCGCCCATTTCTCGCTTTGTGTCATTCATCCTTTACAGTGCAGTGTGCAGGGGTTAGCAAGGAGCAATCAGCTGCTCCCGAATTGCTGTCGGACAGTCAGATGAATTTCTGACGTCAGAAATTTTGGTCTGCCGTCGTCGGGCTCTCGCGCAGTTGAAGCAGAGCTACGATCGTAGATTCCCCACAGTCAGTGCCTTTTTTTCACTCAGCACCTAGTAAAGTGGTGAAAGCTGTCTAAAAGTGTCATGGCAACACCACGTTCGCTATCAAGTTAACAATCTGTAGCCTACAGTAAAACATTGCTAATTTACCTCCAATTCTCTCTGCAAGATTAGCATACATTAGCAAAAAGAAGCGGCGGTGTATATCGACCCAGGGGGCTCGATATACACCGGCACTTCAGCACACAGCTGATCAAGGTAACACATTTCTGTCATGTTAGCATTATTGCTAACAAGCAAACTTTTACCTCCCTTGAAGCATTGAAAGAAATCTTTATTGACTATTGTCAACACTCAGAACAGTGCGCAGGGGACGACAGGCTGTTTTATACAGTGGGAGCAGTCAGGTCAAGGCTGACAATCAGACTGTACAGTGTGATCATGTACATCGTGAGCTTTGGCTTTATGCCGCAGATGATTTACTCGTACAGTGTGAGTTAGAATAAAGCAACAAGTTTTCTAAAGTTGTGCAGTGTATGCCCAGTAGCAGGGCTCCAAATCGCGATTATTTCACTTGCAAATGCCTCTAAATTGCGAGCATGCTGTGCGAGTAAAGATCGCAACCTACCGTAATCATGTAATAATGTATTTCACATGACAAATGACCAAATGACCATGAACCCAGCTGTTGGTTCTGTATGATCTGCTTGACTGTGGTCAGATGATTGCTTTATTTTGTGGTGGATTTGTGGCTTTTGTGGTGGGTTTCAACAAGCAGAGTTGCAGAGCTCCTTCTGGTGAAACTATGCAACACTCATGACATAATTGAAAGATCCTTCTGTATGTTTCTTTTTTAATCGTCATTATGTGAGCATCGACGCTCCCAGTACCAGGGGCAGCACGCGATTTTTCTCAAAATGCAAAAACCATTAGTCTGAAACTACTATTGTATCACCCTATCCATGCTACACATCTCTGTGAACTAGGAGGCTCAGCTAGAACATCAAACCGACCATTTTCATCCACACCAAACACACATCAAACACCAAGCATCTAAATAAACTTATATCACAACATAAATCGCTCTGTAATCCCTGTACATGGCTGCAATTATTGCTATCCAGATATCTTTCATCTCTCCCTACACGGCAGTCCGACCAATCAGCTCCAGCTCTGATCAGCCGTGTAACTCACATCACTCAAATCATAAAAATCACAAAGTTATTAGCCTGATATTAAAATATTATTTTTGAAAATTGGATAACTGTTGTATATTAGTTTCTTTTCATGAAATTTACAGTTGTATTAGAGGTGTATTAGAAGATATTCATTTGCATTATGAGTTGGATGATTGTTTTGATGGTGATATTTCTATTAATATATAGAATTTATAACAAGTGAAGATGAAAATATCATATTTTCCTTTATTACATCTCCATTTGTTCTTTAATAGAAAAATAAATAGGTTCATTTAGCTGATTTATATTCCTTATTATCTGACCTTTCAAAGGAAACCAGAATTGTGCAGAATTAAGGATTTATTACTGAATCATTTTGGGAATTTTCACACCGCCTGTCTCTGAGGATTCAACCACCTATTCTGGAAATGGGTGTCTGTTTCCAAGTGGCTGTTAATGCCAAAACAAAGTCAAATGCAATTAGCTCATAAAGGCAGATAATATTGCCCGGCTGATAAATCGGTCCTGTATAAGCTGGATGTGTTTCCAACAAATAATACCCTATAATTCAAAACCTTGACTGTGCATATGTGTGTGTTAGTGTGGGACAGCAAATGGGGGCCTACAAGACATTGTGCCCAGGGGCCTCTGATTTCTTAATCCGGGAACATACTGTATGCTGTTTTTCAGTTTAAAATATACATTTTAAAGTCAAGAAAGTTGCAATTTGTTGTAAAACTGTTGAGATATAACACTGTGAAAATACATAGGCTAATTACACACAAACCCAAAAGTCATGTAGGCCTATGTGACGTTGTAACTTTTTCTCTCAGTGACTGAAGCTAACATTACTAAAGCTAACGTCAAAATACTTCCATGTGTAGATGATGTGATAAAAGGACCAGGAGTCGTTGAATTAAACACATCAGGTGAGATACATTTGTGCGTGGAACATAGCTGAATCACCTAGCTAGTAGCAACTAAGCAGTGAACATCAGTATTACCACGTTAATATGCTGGCAACGTATAATATGGAAGACAGGAGCTGAAGTTCCTTGAGTGGTTTTCACATGTTACGGGAATATTTTATGACAACTGCAACTTTTTTGACAGGCAAATTAAATTAACTTTTAAATTGAAAAGCCTCATGTGTGTAATTCAGGGCACAATTCAACTAGGATAAGTTGTCTCTTGCCATTGACTACCGGACGTATAGTATTTCTTCCGAAATTAGGTCCCATGAGGCAGAAGCGAGGGGCTTAGGCATGTTATTAGAGTTCATTTTTAATTTTGTTGTGATTGATCATTGTTTTTAGTTTGTTGACAAACCTTTGTTTTTTTCTTTCAACAACTCAAGAGGCTCTCAACACTGCCTCTTTCATGATGGCACGCTGGAAACATTACTGTGCTGCTCCCTGGTGGGTCCCAGGTGAGGTGAGGTTGCATGCTGGTGCTTGCCTCCTCACCCTCTGGCTCAAACACTCACCGGACAGTCGCTCGCGTCGATCATCTCAGCTACATGTTGACATGGTCCTGTCAGACTGCTCTGTGTGCTGACAGACATGTTTGCAGTAAAAGCCCCTCAGCGTTAATAAAGGATGATAATCGCCTAACCCGTTTCTGTGTGCATCTGTGGTTTGGACCATCAATGCCTCAAATACGCTTATTGATCTATCCTAAATATATTTCTGACCCCTGTAGAGGACACAGGAGCAATTGCACACTTCAGGAGTGATGGCACCATTTGTCTTGTACAGCTGAGCATGGCTGCACTGAGTCTTTAATAGAAACCGACAGTTCAGTGCCCTCTGACAAACAGCCAGGGAGACACTGGGTTTGAATGCAAATGGGATACACTTGTTCTCAAATAACTTTCTCTCCGCTGCTCTGTTTGTCCCTTTCTGCTTTTTTCTAAGGTAGTCAGTCTGGATGAGGATTAGTTTGCTGCTCCTAGGGTGATGATGAAGAGGGGAGGAGGAGGAGTGGCTGTGTTGTTATTTGGATAGAGAGATGGATGTACTTTGGCAGACTCAACCCACACTTACAAACCCTCATGATTTCCCCAGGAGAACTTAACACTGCCTTTGTTTTGGCTCAGAGTCAGTGAGACCGTCTCCCAATCAGTCAGTGATAGATTCGTATTCACACCTATCTGAGCCCCAGGCTTTCTTGATTTATAGAATTTGCACGGGTGGGGTGAGATTCTTGAGTCCAGGATGGCAAAAACTATTTTGCTTGTGTAACAGGTGCTCCTACTTTGCACATGCTTACCATATTTTTACAATAATATGAGATAAATTCCATCCTTCCTGATATTTATTAGCTAGTGATGGCAGTAGCCAAAGACATGCTTACAATAATAATCTATATTTTAAAAGGTAACCAGAAATCCAGCCCACTTTTGTGTGCTTGCTTTATTAAATTAATAACTTTCAGGAGGTAGATGTCTTTTAGTAAACGTCTGGTTCCCTCTCTGTTAAAGCAATATTTACTTTCTTTCTACTTTCTTGGTGAGAATTAGCTGTGAAGAAAGATACCACTGATACTGTATTGTTTAATCTGTACATTAACTGAAGCGTAAATATGACAGGTTAGTCTGAAAGAAGTAAAGAGGTAGAAAGTTATTAAGCATACTCAAATGTCAAACAATTTGGTCATTACTATTTTCAGGTGCCCAAAACTTGTAATCTATCGTTTTGAAAACCTTTCTACAATAATAATTACAATGTACAGCTACAAATAACATACAGTTTTTGTGGTACTATGTAAAGGTTGAGGTATAGCTGCAGAATCTTGATATTTCATGGGAAAGCTAAGCCCCAAACCCACTCTGCCTTTGAAAATCTCCCTGTTTTGAGACTTTCAAGTGTGACAAGTATGCCTCAACCACCCCCCCTCCTTGTGCCAGGCTTCTGGGCACCCTGCCATTAGCACTGGGCCCCATGTTCTGCCTCTCTGGGCTTCATTGATCAAACTTAGGGGCCCACAGCACTGACAGAGCCTTGGCCAGATTCTCAAAGCAGCAAGCAGGCAAAAAGGAAAGGAAAGGAAGCAGAAATGCCTTACTCTCTTCTGGTGGAAGCGGTATTAAGAGCCTTTAGTAAAAGTACAGTAATATAATGTAACAACAGTTGAAATAACTGAACTAATTAGCTTTATATGCAAAATGTACTTTTACAAGTAAAAGTACTAATTTTGCAGAAAAATAACACCTGTAATTTTTCTTATTTGGGCTTTAAAACGTGAGAAAAAAATAAGTGGAGGAGTAGAAGTATAAAGAATCTCAAAATTGAACTTAAGTACAGTACTCAAATAATTCTACATAGATGCTACCACTGTTCTTTGCACAACTTAAAGCTGCTGCACAGAGGACATATTCAAATGCAAAAACTTACAGTGGTGACACATGAATTAAATATGAAAATCTCCCTGCAATAATCCGTTCTAGCACATCAGATGAAATCTATATGGCTCGACTTGAGAACAGGTAAGAAACCAATACTCTTCTGTTCTGTTTGAAGTTTTTTTGTTGATGATGCATCAAGATGAAAGAGTGAAAAGGAGGTACCAAAGTCAAAAGTTGTTTAAAGTGGGGGCTTTGCCTGCCACAGTTCAATCAGTCAATGGTAGGCTATGATGAAGGAGGGAAACAGCGACTGTCAGAGTCACTGTGCAGAGGTGGGAAAGGGGCCTCAGGGGGCTGAATGCTGGGCTGAGTCTTACCTCTGAGCTTCTGTACCTGGAGCTGCAGCAGATAGTGACTTCACTCCACCTGTCTCTAAGGATTCAACCACAGGAGGCAGACTGCCGTAGGCTTTACAGGCAGAAAACACAGGCTCTATTACACACAGGGTGTCAGGAGTGACTCTGCCTTCTTCCCCATCCTCTCGTTTCTTGTGTTTCCCCTCCCTGCTGTCTATGTCAGTCTGTGTGTGTCATGGGTGTGTCTTCCTGGCTCCCTCTCTCCTGCTGACCAACTGCAGCTCCACTCACCTGAGGCTCAACAACAATCAACCCACTCTGTGAAAACCCCAGCTCTTCAGTCATTCCCTGCCAGTTTGTCAGTTAACCTACTGTGGTAACACGCGCTCCGGCCTTCTGAGCTTTTGTCTCCTGTCCAAGTGATTCTCGTTGCCTTTTCGCTAATGCCTGTTTCCCTTTGCCTGTCTACAGTGAGAGCCGTCAGCCGAGTTTGGAGACGCTGCCTGCCAGCCTGGAGAGAGCTTCGTCTTCACTACTATAATCCCAAAGAAGCCAGAGACTCCCGCTCCGCCCGGCCCGCTCGTTCCCCCTGGTCCTGTTACCTGTGTTCTGAATAAACCTGTATTAACATTCATCTGCTTCCTGGTCTGCTTTTGAATTGTTTAGACTGAAACCTAACACAGAGAGCCTATGCAGTACTGTACCTGACAGAGGTAGGCTTCTGATGCTACAATTCATCTATTCTTAAATAATTGGCAAGTCTTCGAAGTGAGCAGCCCAAATTTGTCAAGGACCAGTGATTAGCATGAAGTAATGACGGCCATTTGGGCAGCGATTTATGCAATCCTTCATCTGTTTCTAAAACGTCTCAAGAGTAATTCTGTCCTTGGAAAAAGAAGACAAAGTTTTCTGTTTGACAAGGAAAATAATTACAACATTAGCATACCATTACTGGCTGGCAGGGAGACAATAGATCAACAAGACTACTCTTTGGTTTTGCTCCAAATAGCCATAATATTTGGCAGATAGTGAGATTATGTCCCTTTCTCTAATTGATTTCCTATCATACTTTGACTGGGTTTCAATACTTTAAATGAAAAAACGTTTTAAAAACATTGATCAAAATATAAAAATGCAAAACACTATTTTGTGTATTTAAGTTTCAAGGAAGTAAAACTCAACCTAAAAAATAAGGATTCAGTGAACGCAGCTCTGTTCCAGCTTTCATTAACCACAGAGGCAAAGAAAATCTAACAAACCCACAGTGGGAATGTAACTACGCCGGAGATGGATTTGGTGATTTGTCTTGGATGAGACCACAAACTATTCTCTGTAGGCCACTAGAAATGCAGACTAGGCAAGGTAGGTTGTGTGTAGACCCATCTCACGGCAGCACACAACTAGCACTGTGTAAAACTCCATTATGCAGCCCCTGGCTCTTCTACAGAGTCTATAAAGATAGTACAGGCGTGTGTTGCTGTGTTTATGACCCTGTCAGCTGGGGAACTGGGTCACCGCCCAGACACAAACCTGCAGAAACACGTCGGACCACAGCTCTGCTGGATCTCTTGATATTGTCAGTGAAGTAGAGAAAATGATCTTGACTGACAAGCTTGTTCTTGTACTGAAATACATTCAGAATATCTGCTTGTTGTCTTCTCTCATCTGTGTGACAGCTGACAGTGAGGAAAATCAGTTATTTCACACTAATTATTAGTAATCTAGACTGTATGACAGTACAGCCTGAACATCTGCACGAGCACACACGGATTTCTGCAAAGCAACCGCACATACTGCAAAATGTATTGACAATTTCACTCCTTACATTGAATGAAACGCAGACAATCATGCGCACATGCTTATAGTTATTATTACAATCTGTCCTTTCAAGGAAATTGGCAGACAGACTCAACACATGGAGACCTTGGCATCTAAATAATTTACTATCTGCACTGTCAACACATTCAAGCACCATCAAGCACTGAAGAGGTTACACTTTCCATTAAAGAAACGAGGGAAAACAAACAATGAGATCGCTTTAACACTAAAATGATGCAAAATTAACCAATTTCCTCAACTTTCCACCCAATTTTACCAATCACTGCAACAAACAGGCATTCCTGCGTGTCCCATAACCATTGTCACCCTCACCTATCACACATAAGAATCAATAAGTTCTTCATTCTCAGTATTTTACAGCTAAATCAAACATCAATATCACCACAATTTATCACAAAATAATAGCAACAAAACCAAGAGACCACAGCCATGCAAGGAGCTCTGAGGCTGTCCTTAGGCACCTAGGGCTGTGAACTAAATGTTAATGTTTGACAATGCTAACATGCTGGTGTTTAGCAAGTATAATGTCTAACATTTTCACCCGCTTAATTTAGCCTATCAGCTTGCTAACATTTGCTAATTAGCACTAAACACAAAGTACTGCTGAGGCTTGTGGGAATGTCATTAGTTTTGCAGGTATTTGGTGAAATTTTGACCTTATGGTGGTGCTAGAGGAAAAGTTTGGAGGGCTTAGTTATTACAATTCACCCTAAAGGGGACATGAATGTTTCAAGGCTATCCATCCATCACATAGTTGTCCAGACATTTCACTAAAACACAAATGTCAACCTCATAGTGGTGCTAGATGGAAACCAAAGTAAGCAGTATTGATCCTCTGGTGATCATTCAAACAAAACGTCATAGGTATCTGTCAAATAGTTGTTGAGATATCAGTCCAGACCAAACTGATGGAGACTGATACTGCCATCCCTACAGCCAAGCGGCTAACAAGCATGGATAAAAATTGTCCAATTTTTTTTTTGCACATTCATATATTTTCGACAATAAAAAACAGAGATTCTGAGACTACTGCCATAAAAGATACTTCTATTCCCCAGCTCTACTAGAAGGTCAGAGCTCAGAGCAGCAGAAAAAGAGTTGGAAGGGAATGATAATCCAGCAGGACGATTGTTAGCTGTCCCCAGGGCTTGAAGCCAGATCTTTTCCTTCCTCCCAGTACAACCTCAAGACAGGCATGATGCCACCTTTTCAAAAACCTGTGTGAGTGCACTTTATTTATAATGAAACACCTAGAATGTCTACGCTATTCAATAAAAAATAAATGAACCCATTCCTGGCCAGCTCAGCTGAAGCTGCCCAGAGCTGAGGAAAGGCCGGGATGTTTAGTGACTAACAAAAACCTTCACATCTGCAGGACAGGAAAAGGGGAGTGGTGGAAAATTAAGACTGGAACAAGACATCTGCACAAAATTCAGCTTTAAAAAACCCCTCAGCTTCTCATGACAAAAGTGTAGGCTGTGAAGCGTGGGCTCCATTTGCGTACACGGGAATGCATGTGTCTCAAGTGTGTCTATTAAAGACAGAGTGAAGGAGTTGCAGCTGAGAGATGGAGGAATGCAAAATCGCATTAAAGTCAAAGAGGTGAGGGAATATTGCTGACACATGAGAAACAGTAACAGGCTCACTCTGCTAACAAGCTTGTGATAGGTGGCTCCAGCCTGAACTTTTGGCCTCTCTGACACCCTCCAACATTTAGAGTCTTCTCTTCAGGTGACCTTTTAAAAGTTACCGCTATTAAACATTTATTTCACAGTAGTTGTGCTGCATCGGAGCTTTCATGGCCCACAAAATCATCTCAAGCTTGCGAATCAACATGATGGCTGAAAGGAAGCTGGTGTTGCTCCAGCTTTTCGGCCCTGGAGTCCATGACATCAGACCCCGGTGTAGTTTCTCCACTACATGCCCTTGCATTCCCTCTTCAACCTCTCTCCATCTCCTTCTTTGTTCATTGTCCTCTTTACAAGGCCAGACCTGTTTTTTCCCCTTAAAGACAGATGTGCAGGCCCACATGGTATTCCCCTTGCTCTTTCTCTCTGAACGCCAGGACTTTCACTGAGCAGAGACAGGAAACTGGAACAGTTGACAGGAGGAAGGTTAATAACCAGAAATTAGCTGTTAAATTGACTTATTGGACAATCTGACAAATTGCAGAAAGTGTCTTCTCAAATGAGAACCCTCTAAATACGCAGTCTAAAACACACACCATTTGACAGATTAAGCACATCTACAATTTTAGGAGATAACCTGTGGCAGTGCCACCCCATAAAGAGACACGCCCTGATAGACAGGGTTAAATTATCACCGTCAATCACTCTGCAATCCACTTCAGCACCTGCACAGAGTGGGACAGCCGAGGTGTCAGGGAGACGGGGCCTTTCATTACCTTCCTGTCAACATGATTGTTGCTTCATATCAAGCCAGATGTGTTGCCTGTCATGTCTCGGCAGCAGGCTGTCGCTGCAAATCTGCCACAAGACACAAACACCCGGGGTGAGGCACCGAAATCCCCGCATCCCCTGGGCCAGAGGAAGTGATTTACCTGCCAGCTTGTATGTCATACTGAGAAACAGCCTGAGGGGCTGCAGCATGCACAACCAACACAAAGGCATGCAAAGTAAACTCAACCAACAACATGTTTTAAAACTGTTATCTCAGTCTTGAGTTGCACTGGTCAATTTGCTCATGTTTGTCTTCACATGAAGTCATCTGTACTGTATTATTGTCTGCGTCCTGTCTGGTATGTTATCTTCATGTATGTCATCCATGTCTTTATGATGGACTGAATGTGTTTTAATACAAGACTGCAACCAAATTTCGCCTAGTGCAAGAATAAAATTTGACTTGACTTAATTGCAGTTAATCAATATGACAATTTGAATGTTTTGTACATAGGTTTGGCTTTGAAAAAAAAAGATTAGATAAGAAATGTGTCTGTGTTTAACAGAGCTGAGTGTTTTAGTAACCTGGAACTTAATCCAACATGGGGCCGACAAACAAACCATTACCAACTGAACTCATGTTGATCATCTTGAACATGTCAACATTGATGTAGTTGGAAATGTTTAATCTTTGAGAGAGTCAGTGGGATACTGGAGACTATTTGTGACTCAATAACATTCAAATCTAATCCCTGCACAAAATTAAAAACACTTCTTAAAGCAGTTTTACTAATTACTTTTAGATCAATCTATCTATCTCATGGCTCACTGTACATTACCTGCTCAGCACCAAACAGCACACACACAGTTAAGAGACGAGCTGGAGAAAATGATGGAGCAAATGAATGATAATGTGTCTCCATATTGGCCGAATATTTTAGACAAATGTTTAGACAACTTCAGCTGTGATGTCAGTGTGTTTACAGCTTGTTTCTTCTGCCAGCATGTGGCCAAATAATCTGTAACTGAAGGTTTAAAGTCCAACTGAAATCACTTTGCTTTTTGCATTCTGTGATGGCACAAGCCACACAGGGTAACAGCCAGCAATGGTAATATAGTACACAAGCCTAACTTGTTTTAAGTACACAGGTTAAGTTCTTTTTGCAGTTA
Source organism: Lepomis gibbosus (assembly GCA_029875015.1). NCBI lineage: Eukaryota > Metazoa > Chordata > Actinopteri > Centrarchiformes > Centrarchidae > Lepomis > Lepomis gibbosus. The sequence continues at coordinate 42,169 of JAPMOB010223480.1, forward strand.
TCCTTGCCCCAAACAGAGGGATTTGGGGTTTAGTTTGTTTTACTTGGTAGTAGTTGTAGTTTTTTCCATTTTTTTTCTTCCTGTGTATAAATTGGTTTGGCCAAGCCACTATTTATACGTTCCCTTGTGTTTTATTCAGTTAGATCCGTTTGTTCAGTTCATATCCTGTTTTCTTGTATGCTGTTTTGAGTACAGTTATATTTTGTTGACGTCTTTTATAGGCCTAGTTGTAAAGTTTTGGTTTCTAATGTTTAGTGTTTTTGGTAAATAAAAAAAACAACTATTTTTTAACTCCTGTTCTCCTCATTATCTGAGTGTTTGGTCCCTGACACATTCACAGATCACATTAAATTTTATAGCTGTATTTTATTATTGATTTGACAAAAACATTTCTCTGGTTTGTGCTTCTTTGGCCTCCAAGCGTCTGAGTAGGTTGGCCAGTGTATGTTTGACAGATGAGGCAGTGCTGAGACACAAAGAAAACAAACCTGTAACTGTAGCTTACAAGCTACTGACAGACATTGTTGTGTTAGCTGTGGCATTGAAGCAGGACTTAATCTTGACATTAGTAAGTATATTTGTCTGCTACAGCTGACTAGCCATTTCAGTTGAGATAAAAACTTGCACAACACTATCTGACGTGCACGGACGAAACAGCTACACATGACCTTACAGTTACTTTTAATGATGCACTTAGAGAAGGAAGAGGGGACAGTATTTACTTATTATATCAAATTTATCTCTTCTGTTTAAGAAGAGTCATAACATTTTTATGTGTTAGGTGTTCTTATGAGTTCAATGTGCGCCAGATTTATACTGACGTTTCTGAGTTCCAAACAAATCCAAACATAAGCTGAGAGAGACAAGCCACGTTTTCTCTGAAAAATGATAAACTTTATGAGGCACCAATGACCTTAACAATCCAAAAAGCCCCCCAAAGCTTTTCCCTGCCAGTGGCATTCTGCTGTAAACAAAGATTTATCACTGATTCTTCTGAACGCATTCCCTGCAAATGCCAAGATGAAAAAAGGGACAACATCTTGCAGAAATTACCAAACAATAAGTTGAAGAAATGCAGCCAGTGATAACTGAAGAGACACTGCTGGTTTACATTTCTAATCTTAACCATTTGCTCTTTTTGTCATTTTTTATATAAGACACTCAAAATAATTTGAAGCTTTTAAAGCTGTCCAACAAAGGACCTATTTTTAGCATTAAAATGCTCCATTAAAAGGGGATTTTTTGCGTTTCCTTTTAAATCAATTAGTTCCCTGTGGGACTGCTTCTCCAGTCCTGACTAAAAGGCTTTACAGAAGCTTTACTGGAGTGTAAATGTCTACCCACCTGAACTATAAGGTTAAAGTGTTATGTGCCCATTCATTTGCTCATTGATTTGAAATCTTTCCCACTGTCTGCATGTCCGTATTTATATTTGCCTACTCGTAGGGGTATTTGTCTAAGGTCTGTTGGCGAGTGCTTTATTTGGCCGCAGGCCGACACCAGTGTTAATGTGTTTGCCTCCCTCACGCCCAGACAGAGAAATGAATTTAGCCAACAGGCCGTCGAATCAGGGACTGGAATTGAGGTCTTTTCCTGCTGCAGGAGAAAGGTCAAGGGTCGAGATGAGGGACATGTTCTCATTCTGACTGTCTGCTCTGTCTCACTCTGTTTTTCCACTCTCCGACTCATCTATATTTAAGGTTTGTTTTCCTTTTTAGCCCTCACAACATGAATATTATCCTGTAAAGCCCTGAGCTACACTAAATAGCCAAAGGTATGTGGACAACCCTGTACTAGGGTCTTTTTTCGTGCTCAACCTCGTTCATGACCTGGAGCCAGGAAGTGATTAGCTAAGCTTAGCATACCCGACTAGGAAGCAAGGGGAAACATTCTCATTTAACTCTCTGCGATAAAGCGAATAAGCGTATGTCCAAAAATGTCAACCATTCCTTCAAATCTTAATATCGAAGCATACAATGATATTTTAGACATCAGTGCAGTCCAACAGTTGAAGAAGTTGCTTTCCTGTTTCAATCTGGTCGTTTTAATGGTTTACCAAGATTTGTTTGGAAGAACTTGATTGGCTCCATCCAACCACTTTGGGTTGAACTGGATATCAGGCTGCAATAATGCCCCTAATGCTTTTGTTATTGAATGGAAATAGAGATGAAAGAATAAATCAATTGGTTGATCAACAAAAAATTAATTAGCAACAGTGTATTCTCTGGTGCGATCTTCTGAAATGTGAAGATTGCTGCTTATTTGTCATTTTAAATGTACTCTTTTGGAAGGGATTGGGACAGTTTATCTCTGTTCAAAGGCTCTCAAAACTTGCGAGGCAAAATATTTAATTATTGAATGGGTGAAAAGAATCAGCAGATTCATCCATAATAAAAGATAATCTTTAGTTGCGCCTTTAAATGTCCCCATGACCTGCTTTTATTAGAAAAATATGATTAATTTGGTCAATATGCTACCAGTATATCGACCAAATATAATGAATATATTAACCTGTTTGGCTGTGACACTGGTGTCATGGTGACTTTGTGTGATTTTAGTATGATAATGACTCATATCTTCTTTCCTCAGTGTTATCAGTGAGGTATTGATTTCCAGACTTTTCATCAGCTGAGGCAGGCAGCAGCTGAAGGACAGACTACACAACTAAACTCAGATGATGGATGACGCAGCTAAAGGTGTCTGTTCATCTTTTGCAGAGCTCACGTGGGAAACAGAGTGGCAGAAGCAAAGATACAAGTAAAAGGAAAGAGCATTTGATGAGGCATACAAGATGTGTGAATGCTCATAATGCATTTCTCAACCATCAGGCACTCCAGCAGGAGCTTTTAGGTGTGAGAAGAGAGGCAGACTGGCTATCAGCAGCGGATTACTGTGAACTCCAGCTTATTAAAAACACATCCTCAGTCAGTCGTTCAGGGTCACTCTGTGCCGCCAAGCAGGTAACCAATCATTCAAGCTCTGTGGCTAATCACATGGGAAACAATCATTAACAGGAAGCTAGGAGCTAGCAGTAAGAAAGTCTGATTGTATCCAGGTAAAAGAGTCTCCTTTTCTGTAGTACTGCAGGATTAGTTAAAGCAAACCCCCGCCATTTTCTGTTATTACACCACTGTGGTTAAGGTTTGATTTGAGCTAATTTTTATGTATTCATTATAATTTCAGAAAATAGTATAGACTACTAATATAACTTACCACTCGCAGGATACAATATAAATCCAGTTGGACAAAACTGCCGTTTAATTTTTGTGGGTTGTTGTCATTCATTAAATTATGTACAAGAAAAATGTTCTACATGGTAGTAAGTCTCTGATTTGTTAATGCTAATTTGTCATAATCATAACCATTCATGCCAAACAACAAGTTCAACATTTCAAAAGTTTGCCGACTGGGGCATCACTTTGTGCTGTAAAGTGGAGGGGAGGGCTCAGATTTGTGGTGTGATGACACACTTGAGTCACGAGAACAAGATGAGAAATATTTTAACACTGTTTTGAATAATTTATATGTAATAAGTCTGGGGACTTTGAGCACTGAACACTTCATTTCCTGTAATCTCGAGACATTTTCTGCACCAATTTATGGTGGAAATGTCTTTATTTATATTAAGGGAAACAAAATTAAGGTGGCAGGTGACAATTTAAAATATAAAAATATAATGCTGTAATCAGCAGCTTGTTGTTTTATTTTAAGTTACTTTTTTGGACAATGCACATTTGTTTCTATCACACTTGCATTGCATGTTTTCTTATTGTGAGTTGTTTCATTTGTTATTCAACATTTCTTGTTGCTCTTTTTCACAACATTTTTTACCAAAAAGTGATGGAGACATTCTGATTCTGACATCTCCCCCGCATCCACAGTGTAAGTGAAACCTATCTGTCAGTATTTTTAAATGTTAGGCCCAATCAGGCTGTGATTGGTCAGTTCATGAAACGTGACATAGATGAGATCCTTTCAGCACACGGCTGCTTGAAAGGGAGGCCGGCGAGAACGGGAGCAGGTGTGTGTCACGCCATGGTGTCACGTAGCGCCCAGAGAACCTGATATGGAGAGGGCATTACACTTTTTGGGGAAATCCCGTAACGGCAAAGATGGCTTTTATCTCACTCCTCACGCTAAAAATTGTCTGCTTTTAACAGCCAAAACTGGAAATATATTTCCGGTGTGACACCAAAATGTGTGACCTATCAGCAGGGACGGAATGGGACTAAAAAACGGGCCTGGACTTTGACTAGGTCCAGCCCACAGCAATCAGCGCATGGAAACAACAACAACAATAATGCCTGCCGCCTGGCATGAGTGTCACAAGACTTTAATTTTACAGCTAAAATGTTGAAGTTTAACTACTGTAATCATTAAAAATGTAGCAAGCTGAATATCACTTCCTAACATCATCCCTAGCAGGTAACTCTCTTTC
>JAPMOB010223482.1:0-14226 GCA_029875015.1 Lepomis gibbosus
CCAATTATCATAGTAGAACAGCTTTCTCAAGCAGTTTGTGATGCATTGTGGAAACAGGAGATGAGCCCCTGGTCTAATGCACCACCTGGCTTGAAACCTGGCTTGAAACCCGTTCGCACACTTATATTTTAAATGCCTTCGGCAGAATTCAAATGAACCATTTTAATCTAGATTAATCTAGATTAATTTCAAGATTAATCTAGATTAATCTAGATTTAAAAAAAAAAATCTATGCCCACCACTAATTATAATATTATAGTTATATGCCAGAGTCAGTGCTTGTCACACTGGATGTTATCTGTCTTGCGCATGAGCGGGTCGAGTATTTAATATCAACAAAGTCACCTGTAACCTGGGATGACATGGGGCTCGCTTATATATAAACCCACATCAACATGAAAAATGTCCCTTCAAAATCTTCTCACCAACATTCTGAGTAACAGAGAACTCTGGTGGTCATCCAGAATTCATAGAACTGTAGTTACATATGTAATTCTTGTTCTATTTCATTCTTCCTGACCACCAGAGGCAGTGCTTAACACTGGATGACTACTACCAACATCGTCACGATGAATCCCACCTTGCCAGGAATGACCTGATGGTTCCAGAAAGACAGCTACCTCTACTGCAGGGGGAGCAACGACAGTGACCCTATAAAAAGGGACAAAGGTACATGGGGGCCTCACAGCAAATCTCACTTAGAGGCACCTCCACAGAGCTGGAAGGATAGAAGGCAGGAAGTGGAGACACTCCTGGTGGAGTGGCCCTGAATGTTAAGAAGCAAAGGCAGTCCTTTTGGCTTGTACTCTTCGATTACCTGAACAACCCACCTGGAAAGCCTTTGTTTGAACAGGGGGTGCCCTTTCCCATGGCCCCTATAGCAGACAAACAGGCAGAGTCAGAGTGGCAAAAGCCAGGAGTTGCCTGTTTGTAATGGCTTAAGGCAATGACTGGGCAGAGCAATTCTGTTTAATCAGATTCAGCAACCTATGGTCATGAGGAGTCATAGGCTGTTAGCTGAATGACCTGTGACAAGATGTGAAGTTCACTCACCTGCTTCGCTGACACCATTGCCAGGAGAAACGTAACCTTCACTGACATCCACTTTTGCTCTGACTATTCCAGTGGCTCATAAGAAGGGAGAATCTTCCACCTGTTTGCATTTAGTGCACAAGTGGAAGGTGCTCTGGAGTCCCTAATGGTTTGGATTACTGCCTGTTCACCATAGGAGTGGGTAAGGCCTCTCAAGGGTCACCCCCATATGATATGGCCCCCCAACTGCGAGAGCAGGTCTTGCCTCCGGGGCAGGTACCATGGGACCCCGTCTAAAAGCTTGTGCATGATTGGAAACCAGAGCCTCCCTGACCAGTTCGAGGCTACCAACAGGAGTCTGTGGTTGCTTTGCTGACCTCTGTGCAACGTAACCGTTACCAGTAGGAATGGCTGAAAGGCATGAAGAAGGCGATCTGGCCACGGGTGTGTCAGGGCATCCTGTCCCAACAGACTTTTTGCCCCCATCAGTAAAAAACCAAAGGTACCAGTGGGTTATGGATTCTGAATCAAACAGGTCCACATCTATGGTGCCATATTTGCACCATATCTCCTCTACCACCTCCAGCTGGTCTCCACTCCCCTGAGAAAGGTGTCTGGTGGGTGAGGTAGTCTGCAACCACATTTACATAGCCCTGAGGCTGGCCAAGCGAGGTAAACCCCATATCAGGAGTTGCCGTGCCACCACAGCAACACAGTCAAATTGGTGCCCCATTGTCGATTTACTTAGGTAGACAGCAGACTTGTTGTTGGACCAAACAAGAACATGCCTAACTCTTAAATAAGGCAGGTACTCATGCAGCGCCATATAGCACGGAGCTCTAACACATTTATGTGCTCCATCCCTTCCTGGCTTGTCCAGCGCCCCCTCACTGCCCTGTGCTGCCACACTGCCCCCCACCCTGGGGGCGAAGCATCGGTAACCACTACCTCCCAACATGATGTAATCAAACACTGTGAGATGTTCCTGACCCCGTATGCCCCATCTCTCCATAGCTTTAGCACAAGCAGGCATTGGCTGGGCATGCTGACTCTCTTGTATCCGTGGTAAGCATGGATCTAAATGGAGGCCACTGATCCAAACATGAAAGGATCGTATACACAGGAGGCCCAGCAGCTCCACTGATGTTACTGAGGTCAACATGCCTATCAACCTGAGAAAAATATGTTCCTCATTTTCCTGTTACTTTGGAAATGGCAGAGACGCTGGACTATGGCCTCTAACCACCGTGGAGTTGGGAAGGCCAGGATTTGGCAGGAGTCCAGGATTAAACCAGTGAACTCTACCCTTTGGCTGACTATCAGACAACTTTTGGAATAATTGATGGTCCCAAGCATGTCACATGTCATAGAAGGGCAACAGAGTCCTACTCCGCCTGCTCCCAGCCCGGAGTGCAGATATGGGAGGATTTGCACACCGTTGGCTTGCATCGGGCCCAGGGCAGCCTCCATGCACCTCGTGAAGATCCTTGGGGCTAGTAGCTGAGGTGCTGCTAGGTGAAGCATTCAGTCCTTTGTATCCCTGGGGGGGGGCAATAACCCGAGTACGAACCCCTCTGCTTTGTGGTGTCACACATGAAAACAACGGAATTGCTTTGTGTGAAGGGATGGCAGAAGGGGTGGCCAAGAAGGAACATAAACTTGTATTATGGAGTTGAGGTAGATGGGTGCAGACCCACTAGTCACTCTGTATGCAAGCAATAGTGACTTGAATCTGATGCTGGAGGCCATGGGTAGCCAGTGGAGGTCACACAGTTATGGACTGACATGATTCGTTTTGGGCTGATCAAAAACCAGATGCGCTGCTGCATTCTGAACCATTTGTAGGGGTTTCCTGCATAAGCTGGAAGACCTGCTAGGAGGCATAGCAATAGTCTAGGCGACAGATAACCATGGCCTGTACCAGAAGCTGGGTGGCATACTGAGTGAGGTAGGCCTGATTTTTCTGATGTTGTATAGAGACACAGCAGCAACATGGTCTGAAAAGGAAAGCTGGTCATCAATCATGACACCCAAGTTTCTCACCACCCTGGTTGGAGTGATGGTTGAGTTGTCAATTTGTAGTTTGTTGTTATGGTGGATAGATTTCTGGCTGGAACAACCAAGAGTTCAGTCTTAGAGAGGATTAGTTGAAGGTGCCAAGCCTTCATCTATGCAGATATGTCCGAGAGAGACAGTCCATGATCCGCGCTGAGAAGGTGGGGTCGTCTGCGGGAAGGATAGGTAGAGTTGAGTATCGTCTGTGTATCAGTGGTAAGTAAGAGAAACCGTGCGAGCGAATGATCTGCCCCAGTTAGGTGGTGTAAACTGAGCAGAGAAGGGGCCCTAGCACTGAGCCTTGGGGCACCCCTGTGGAGAGGCAGTGGGAGGAGGATAATTGTCCTTGCCACAACACATTGTAGGAACTCCCTGAGAGGTAGGATTTAAACCACAGGAATGCTTTACTTGAGATGCCCTTTGCTGAGAGTGTGGATAGCAGGATCCTGTGATTGACTGTGTCAAAGGCAGCTAATAGGTCAAGCAGAAGAACCGAGGATTGGGCTGCAGCTTTAGCTGACCTTAGGGCTTCTGTTACAGACGTTTCAGTTGAGTGGCCACTCTTAAAACCAGACTGATATGGATCTAGAAGGTCATTCCGTGAGAGGAATTCTGAGACCTATTTGAAGACTGCCCGTTCGATTTGGATAAAAATGGGTGAAGAGAAACTGGCCGATAGTTTTCAACTTAAGTTGGGTCAAGTGAGGGCTTTTGAGCAAGGGTGTAACCCGTGCCCTTTTGAAAGTGGTCGGGAATGTTCCTGAAGCCAGAGAAGTATTTGTCACATGATGAGCGATTGCCAGGACCACGGTAGGAGATATGGCTTGGCGGAGATTCGTAGGAATTGGGTCCAGTTGGCATGTAGAGGGACAGCTATGGGTCTGGAATTCTGATACTTTGCTCTCTCTGAGGGGAGTAAATGAGGTGAGTGAAGTGCCATTGAGCTGAGAGGGCAGAGGTGTTGAGTCTTTTGCGACATTTCCCGAGGGAGAATAGCCGCCACTTTGCCTGTGAAGAAGGCAGCAAAGTTGCCAAACACCATATGTGTAATTGAGGGCACAGTTCAAACAGGATCAAAATATTTGTTGTCTCTTGCCAAGTTTGTGGGTGGTGGAGGAGGATTTGGTAGCATTGTTGTTTTTAGGTAACCTCACCTCTGAAATAATGATAACATTAGTTATAACGACAATAATTACAGATATGCAAACTCTTTTGTCTGCTCCATTGTTAGTTTTTGCCACTTCCATAAGGCAAAAAGGCTGGTAATCTTCCTTGTCAACTTCCTGCGAACTGATGAACCGTTGTTCACTTCCTCCTTACACAGTTCACAGTTCCCTTTGAACTGAACATGTTGTGCTCCCTGCAGTTTGGAATCTTACTTAAAATGGCCGAATACCCTGTGCAGTCCACTTAGCAGGGAACTTACGGTGTGTCTCTCCTTGCTATGGTAAGTCCAGTTTTTCCACACAACATATTAAACTGTGTCCTACTCATTCTAAATGTGTCCAACCTCACCTCTTGGACCAAATGGTGGTAGTCGCTGATGTTTCCTCACCGACAAAATCTCTTGAACCCACATATGACAAGTCTGTCCTCTCTCTTTACCTGCTTCAGCCTTCTCTTTATCCAGAGCAAGGGCCAGAGCAAGTACTGCACTTCGTGTTGACATTTTTACATCCAGTTTGGTAGCCTACTTGCAACATCAGTTCCACAAATTTTGTGTCATAGCAACCAAAACAGTCAGAAAAATTGCTGCGCTTCCAATGTGCACCCTAGTGTTCCCTGCTGGACATTTTCAGAAGAACAGCTGTTTCAGTTGGTAACAAACGCTTTGGTGGACAGAGGCCCTTAAAGTTGCGATTTACAAGAAAAGTTTTATTGCTATTGTGTAAAGGTAATAAAAAACATAGCAGTACATTTAAATTAAAAGTGTGCAATACACTTCTTTAGAATTCATTATTCAATTTTGCGCATGACAATGAGATTAATCCATAGACTGTATATAAGGGGATTAATCGCAATTAATAGCAAGAAAATCAAGTGATTAATCGCGATTAAAAAAATGTATTGTTGGCCAGCACTACTTGTATTGTGTGTGCTGGCCGAACATGCTCCTGGACTGGTTCCAAATCATGAACGTGTGCATTACAATTGGGTTGAGAGTAATTTGTTTGACATAGGCAGATGAGAGCAGACCACACACCAAAGTGAGAAATGAGAGGAGTTGACTTCAAGCTGGGCCGTGTAGTTGTTTGTCCAATTTTTTTTTACACGTGTTACAGGAAAGAAGGTTTTTTAACATTGCAGGCTCAGTAGTAGTCCACCTTTGGATTTGGGAAAGAAGAGCTGATTGACTAATTTGTGCTTGCTTCTAACTCCAAAGGAAGGAACTTATCAGCTGTTTGAGCTTGGAAAAGAAAGATTTAGTTATGAAAATAGGTAAATGTAAAAAGAGGTATATAAATTGTGATGGTATCATCATTTTTATCTGATTAACACGCCCAATTAAGGAGAGTGGAAGAGAGGACCATCTAGCAAGTTCTGATTTACAGTGGTTAAATAATAGGCCAAAGTTTTAGTAAGCTTTATGAACGAATAAGTCACCAAAAGATATCTGAGACCATTAGTGGCCTTCTTGAAGGGGAAGAACCCCAGAGGAAGATAATCACCAGAAGTGTTGATGGGGATGTCTTTCCAATATTAAGTTTATAACCTGAATATTTGCTAAACTTCTCCAGTGTATTTAAGATTGCAGATAGATTAGAAGCATGGTTAGAGGTGTATAATAGGAGGTCATTGGCATAAAAGGAAAGCTTATAGGATAGGCATAACATTTAAAGAGACAGGTGCATGATCTGAAACAATGCTATGATATTCACAAGAAAGAGTAGTCTATTATTGAGCAAAAAAGGTCAATCCACACGTAGGTATGGTGGACGTGAGAAGAACGTATAAGCTATGCTGGATGGGGACTTGGTCCTCCAGGGATCTGCTAAGCCTAATTGGTTTGTGTGAAACTTCATGGCACTGGCTGACTTAGTCAAGGTAGATGTTTAAAGGAGGACCTGTCAAGTTCTGTGTCCTGAACCAGACTGAAGTCACCTCCAATGATTCTGTGATGATTAGGAATATTGGAGAAAATAGATATGAATTTGGCATTGTCCCAAGTTGGAGTGTTGAGGCCAGGACCACGGGAGTGTTCTGTAGCTTACCAAGGCTATAATGTAACGCACATTTGGGTCCAAAAAAACTGTTGCAGATATACCATAATATCAAGGACCGTCCTGGGGAGAAAATGTATAAAGGTATATGTATAAACGCATATAACTATATAAAGTTGAAGTAACTGGAAGGAAAGAAAACAACCTGCAAGACCAGACAGAAACTATATTTCATGCCAGATGTCCCACATCTGGTTCAGAACTTGAAGAGTGCCCTGGTTGGTGGATAGACATTTCTGCAAGCCATCAGTCTGGTCATCGCTCCACTCTCGGCTCAAAATCAGTCCTGCTGAAAACAAACAAAACAACAACACACACATATTGGTGATTTTGGATGGCTTTGCAAATTAAATCTCAGCTGTTTGACAGCTAGAACTTGAGGCTTACTTTATGTAGGTACAGATATATCAGGTGTTCATACACCTGAAATGCCTTTTCATACATTCCTTTACAAACAAGGAACTGTTAGATTAAAGGTCAATGTGTCACCAGCAGTGTACATGTGCTACTTTCATCATAATTCTGAGTCACTTTAGTATCAATATTTTACCTTTATTAGTCACAGGGAGCCATCAACATGAGGAGTTGTGTGCAAAATAAATCATTGTATTCTATCTAACTGCAATGTCTAACAAACATTGTGTGCAATGACTGAATTAACCAAGGAACAACCTCGCTAGATACAAGCTAGCCATGTTATCTAGCTGAGACAGCTAACTTACTGTTCATCGTAATCACGTGTAACGTTACTACTACAGCGACAACTAAGTGCTGCTATACTGAGTTACAACAAATCTAATAACCAAATTTAAATGATGTATGCTAATTAACTAATTAACTAATTAACTTTAAATTTGAGGTAAATATCAGCAAACTGACATCTTGGTATGGTAACGTTAGCTGGTTTTGTGTTAACGTTACTCACGTTAACGTTAGCTAGCTAATTATATAATCTAACAGTTAATGTCTTTCGATATACCTTGACTAAAGCTGGCTACATAAAATACCACTATTGACAAGATTCATGAGAGGACAGCTAATGAGTTAAAGTGTCAACAAATGCAGTAATTTCATCAATTCACCAGGGTGTGTACTTCAGAATGACTGAAATGAATGGGGCTCAGCGCTGGAACTATTCAGTGTTTGGAAATTAATTAAAAGAAAAAAAGTGTTTCTTTGAAGACACAAAACGTACCTATCCTCTCTGGATATAAAATATAATAAAATGTATTGGTGAATGCAATTGGTTGCCTTGTATATTTCGCACTGTTTACCAAAACTTCTTTCTTGACTTAAACTAAACAGCTTCTGGCATTCATTGATATTTACTTGTTGTGCATCTGTATGTGTATGTGTCTTAACATAACATGAGAATGTCAGTTATTATAACAATAGAGGCATGAGAAAAAGTATATCCATACTGTAATGTATTATACCTTATGGGAGCAGCCCCCTTTCCCTTCAATATTAAACAAAAAAAATGTAATTCAATTTAAAGGGCTTTATTGGCATGAAGGTTTCAAGAACAGTATTTCCAAGGCATCAAAATACAATTTGTCAATACACACAGTATACAGTAACTTAAAAATGGACATGTTATTAGTTATAAAACAAAATACAAAGTGAATGAACAGAAGAAAAATCAAAGTTTGGTGGAACTTGTGGATTTTGTATTGTGTATTATCAGGTGATGAAACAAACAAAACAGGTGCTAATGATCATACATTTAATATGTAGGTGAAAACAGAATGATTGAGTGAAACAGCCTAACTCAGTTTACAAGGTAAGAGAAGACAGTTTACTGTCAGAGTCATACTGATACACCATGGCAAGAGAAAGCACAGCAGCCAGACACAAGGTAGAGCTACTGCAGCAGCAAAGTTTCTCCCAGGCAGCAGGTGGTGTGGACTGGTCAGTTAAAATGTGTCTGTGTTATGGTTAATAGTTTAGGCTATGTTTGGGGAAGGGTACATTAGCCATACTGAAATTAATCCCCAGTTAACAGTAATGTTATGGATCATATTTAGGAATCTAGTTAGTTCATTCAGTAACCATCTCTCTAGTTACATTTCAACAGACAACACTGTGAATGCTGTCTGTCCATCACTCCCAGGATAGAATACACTAACTACAATTGTAGTCAACATTGTAATCAATGCACATTATGCGTTAATATTTACCGAAAATTGCTGCAAATTAAGTCGCTGCTGTAAATTTGTAACATTACGTTATGGGAACAGCCCCTTTCCTTCAAAATTAAACACAAAAACTGATTAAATCTGTGTCTCCGTCACTCTCCAGAACAAATGTTATTTAAGGGTCAACTCAGTAATCAGTCTCATATTTTGTTAATATTTATCGATAATTGTTGTAAATATAGCTGCTGCTGCTGTCCGTACCGGCTAAACCCATTCAAACTGGTTGACAGCTCTGAGTTGTTTGTAAACTATGGAGAGCTACATGAACCATGTGACCGCATAGCGGCGAGATCAAAGCGTGTCGTAACTCTCTTATTTAACAGCCCTGAGTTTAGGCAACAAAACTAATTAAGATTAGGAAAAGATCATGGTTTGGGTTAATATAACTATGTATGTCAGTTAACATGTAAGTTAAGTCACTTGTGTAACTTGCACAATTTAAGTAACTTGCCTATTCTAAATAAAAATATTTAATGTTGACTTTTTGTTTCACACGGGACACGAGCACCGCGCTCCTGGTTTAAAGTCTGAGATCATTACCGAGTGTGTACTTAAAGCTAAGTTATTGATTATATCCATGTCAACCGGTTAACCTACAGCAGTTAGCAGACAGAGTTAACCTCCTTCATGTTTACCACCACCACTCAACAAGATGCCGCTGTTGCAAAAATACTACAGTCCTAGAACTGTGGCCCAGGATTGCGGGGGTTCTGAAACTGCAGCCTCCGGTGCTGCAGCTAGATAATATTGCACGGAGGACTTTTTTGGGGGGTGATAGTTGTGGAACCAGATGTTGATGATGTTGGTCTCGGCCTGTCATCCTGCTTGGGCTTCGGAAAAAGGACCTGTGGGCACTATCCAGCTCGGTAGGGGTCAGCAGTGTTTGCACATCCAGGAGTTGCTTCAGAGCATTGTTTGGAGAGGTCCAGGCAGAGCAGGGGAGTGAATCCCCACTGACCGACAGAAACTGCTGAGCTGGGGCAGCGCTGCAGCCTTTGGACATGTAAACACGCAGATGGACTGGATTATACTTTGACAAATACGCCCGTAGGAGAGCTCGGAGTTAATTGCTTTTTCTTAAATTAACTTTTTACTTTAATTTTTGGGATTAAAATGTTAATTTATCTTCAATCGCGCTCTGTACTTCATATTTATTAAAAAGTGAAAAAAGATCCATCCCAATCTCCCCTTCTTCTATAGGTTTTGTAGCACTACAACATCCTCATGCTGTTTCCTACTTTTGTTTCTGAGAGAGAGAAAACTCATTATTAGCTCAGTCACAAGAACTTGTAAAATGTAAACATGAATTGTTTACTAGTTTAAACAAATGACGAATGCTGTCAATTATCTGATGGTGACAAACTTTCTTGATCTTTCTTCTCCTGCCTTTCCATCTGATCCATTTCCTTGCTGTCTTCTTCCTCTCATCTCTTTTGTGTGTTCTTCTCTTCTTTACCCCACACCTTTTTTTGTGCCTTCTGCTTTTCCTGCCTTCAGATGAACCAGTGCTTTACATTCAGCAAGGAAGAAGAGCAGGACAGAAAGGTATTCTCAACATTCCCATACATTTTCTCTCTGTAAGTCAATGAAAAAACCTCATTAGTTAAGATAAGTTTCTCTTCGTCAAAGGTTTCATACGTATTTTCCCTGATTTTGCTTGGTGGGGACTTCTTTGCCACAGAAAAAATAGACTTGAAATGCACTTTACTGGATTTGTTTTAACATAAATAAATCCTAACGTGTAAGAAAAATGTCTCAAAACAGTCTACTCTGTCTAAAAATAGTCTGCTGTACATTTATAACTTGGAAGCCACCAGTAAAAGAACACAGAAATGTACACTATTTTTTATATGACTACCCAGGTTTACATTCAAATGTAATGCAAATTTTAACCAAATTTGTAGAAAATCTGCATAAGAAAATTTGAATTTTGTATATTCTACCATTGAATATTAAGAGTTGGTTCAGTGACATAATCAGTAGGTGGCGCTGATGTTACAGCTGGGTGCCATTATACCATTGTAAAAGACAAGAGCATCAATTAAACCTCATATGGTGGGGAAAAATGTACTGTAACTCTATACAGGTCTAGGACCTCATTACAGAAACTGTTTCTAGTATAAAATACCTCATCTTATCTTATTGTCATTACAGAAACATGTTTCAAATATTACATTGTTTGATAGGAATTTAGTCCTAACTGAATCATTTTCTTAGGTAAGAATCTTAGGTTAGGATTTACTCCCAAACTTGAGTCTAAAAGCAAAAAAAAAGAAAGATAAGTGAGTTCAGGATTAAGTTTAATTAGCATAAACCTGCACACAGACTGTAGGAAGATATTGTGCAAGACAGCGCAGCAGACATTTATTTAAAGTACTGGTTTTAGTTTCCAGCATCTCTACTCACTACATAATGCAGAAGACATAAGTGACTTTGAAAATGTTTAAGGAGACTTGGTGGAGTTGGTTGATGAAAAAGGAGTAAAAAAAGCCCTGTATTTTGAGTTACAGTGAACAGGTACAATCACAATGTGGATGTCATAATAAAGTACTGGACTTGAGCATAAACAAAGGCTAACACATTCGTTTACAGTGAACTTGATTGACAGTGTGTGACATCTTAAAATAAAAATAGATTTCACATTATGATACATTTCTTATATGTTGTGATTGAAATTGCAAATGGAACATTATCTGTTGATAGTGCCATGAATAATGTGCCATAGAAGTATGAAAGTATACCTTATATCTCAAATTGAATGCCACTGCATGTAATGAACATACAGAGAGTAAGAAGCTTTTTCTGATTTAACACTTTTCTGGCAGAATTATTAAACTAAGCATGATAGCCATCTTAATCATAAGTGTTGCTTTTAAATAGCTGAGGATATGATAACAGCATGTAGAAATGCAGAAAAATGTATTCATGTCCTTTTTTTCTGGGGGAGGAACAACAGACTTGATTGTGTCCAATGGAAATAATGTTTTTTATTTTATTTACAACATAAAATGTATGATTGAACATTTCAAATAGGGCAACCCAGACCACATAAGTTGAAATATATGGTTTTCAAGTAAAATAAAAGAAAAAAATTTAGAACTCTAGTAGTTTTTCAATTTAAACATTATGTATTCAGTAGTGATTACGTCCAAATGGCTTAAAATTACTTATAAGATTCATATCTTTATAGCCATTCTTTGTTCCCATAAATATAGATGTAACCTGAAGCATTTTTTGTGTGACGCAGCATCTAGGGGAGTTGGTGCTTGGTTTCCTGAACAGGGACTTGCAGCCTTCCTGCCAGCTGGCCTGTCTCGAAACAGTTCGAATCCTTACCAGAGACAAACACTGCCTGGACCCCTACATTTGTCGCTCTGCCATGTCAACTCTCTGCCGCTACGCCGGCATCGCAGTGGCTGGTACTGCCACACCTGCCTACAGCCAGCCAGTGGAGGGTCAAGGTAACTTCCGCCAACTCTCACCTGGTGCTCCTGTTTTGTTGTTTCTCCAAAGAAAATTCAATTATAAAATTTCAATTCCATTTTCATACCTCATTTCAGCATGAGACATACAACAGACCTTTTTTACAGTAAACATCTTGACTTAGGCTATTATTGCTGGAAAAAGTGGATTTTAACGCTTAAAGTAAACTATTATGTGCTGGGGTCCGAGTGCAGCCAAAACACAGTACTGTCCCTCAACCTATCCTGTATAGACGCAGACGGAGGAGTGAAGCTGCTGCTGATGTGCTAACGTGCTGCTTTCGCTATGCATCCAGTTTAGACAATGTGTAATATTAAATATGGCCCTGTTCAATTAAGTGTCCCAGATAGCAATTCCAGAGAGACAGCATCCACCTGTACCTGGATTCAGCTCACCTAAATGGAATGCAGACATGATTAATGTTATTAATTACACCTAGCTTTTCCTGCTACCACAGTAAAGGTCTACACATAAAGACAACTTGGTGTCATTAAAGGATATTTTTTTAACCCCTTATAGTAAAATCTTTATAATCTGAATAAAATGTTGGGGTGTTTCCAACCTGTCTGACTGACTGACTACTTGTGTTTCTTGACATTATGTTTTTTCCAGATGTAACTTTATTTTTTAAAGTGTTGTTACTGATAAACTGACAAAACTATAAAAATATACTTTACTAAGTAGGTGCTAATTTTGAAAAATTGGGAGTATTTCAACTGCAAATATTAATTGATAACAGGGCTAAAGTTCACCCATATTTGTTGTGTGTGTTTCCCACAATTTATTTATTTGTGTAGAAGGTGTTACACAGGACGAGACTCAAGGCCAGACTGGATCCAAATTTTTCAGGAATGATTACACAAAATATCTATAGAGATAAAATAATGCATTAGAAGCTCACTTTATCTTTTGCTCTCCAGTCTTAGTTGTGTTTATTATGAAAATGGTCTAGATATAGAATGTGCTACCTGACTTTGCCATTCTTTCTCTTCCTAGAGAAGGATGAGGGAGGAGAGGAGGAAAAGGCAGATAGATCAAGTGATGTGATGAAAGAAGCCTCGCCTACTTCAGAAAACCCTGACCAGGAAGTGATTGTAGAGGCTCTCAAGTCCATCTGTAACATCCTGCTACACAGCGAGACAGGACAGGTCAGTGTCCTGTGTCTCTCTTCACCTACAATCCATGAATTCCCCAGATTATAAAATTTTATTTTATTTTTTTATTTCTTGGTGCTAATTCATATATATAATGGATGGATGGATGGCAGGTGGTAGCAGCAGATCTTCAAATGATAAAGGGTGTGGCAGAGAGGCTGAAGCAGTGTCATGATCCCACCTGGAACCATGAGGTATGGACATCAAATAGGTAGATGATTCAATTTATGAACACTTGATGGCAGTGAGCAGAATAGAACAGTACAAATAAGTTTAATAATTAAATAAATTTAAAAATATATAACCGACAACATGTGTGTCTTTCAAAGCATATTTTTATTGCAAATTAGTTAAATATGAACATTATTTTTAGGAGACTGGGTTACTTTTGATTTTTTTCAATAGAGGTGCCAGTACAATAGAGAATTATTTACTTACTATAAGGGACATAATCATATTATTTTACAAATCCTTTTTTCATAGTCAGCATATTTATGACTTAAAACAGGAATACCCAATAAAAGAATACTACTGACCAAGCTGTCAATGTCTGCTTTTGGCTTTGTGTATAGTTTTTGATACTCTGAAAAGGTGACAGCAAATAGAGAGTGAATAAGTCTCCATGTGTCTGCTCTCTATCCAGGTACGTTTCTTTGACCTGCGCCTCACCTTCCTGCTGACTGCCCTGAGAGTGGACGTCAGGGCGCAGCTGATTCAAGAACTTCACGGCATCAGTCTGCTAGGTAACTGATTTGCTGGGTAACCAGTGTAACTACTGTGTATGTTCAGAGAGGCACCCATCCAGGAGAGCCACATCAACCTTGAGGAATATACATCATCAGTGATATCTTACATCAGCAAATGTGTTGATGATGTGGTGATCACTAAAATGTTAAAATCATTCCTCTCGCCAGAGCGAGACTGAAAACTGGCATCAAGGAGCATCAGCATGTCTGCTGGAAACAGACCTCAACACCAACAACACCAAAGATATGTGGCAGCCCATCAAAAACATCACAGGCTACAAAAGCTGGAGCTCCCCCATCATGTGTGAGGCCACATTACCAGATGAACTGAACACCT
>JAPMOB010223487.1:0-17686 GCA_029875015.1 Lepomis gibbosus
CATACGGTAGCTGGTTACAGTAAAGAATCTCATAAAGTCATCTTTTCTGCATAAAAGTTATTGTTAAAAATGCCAAAACAAAAGGAAGTGTAACGGACAACATTGACTTACTTCAGGGCTACCAACTTGGGGTACACAGAACTAGTAACTTATGGGCTATTCAGTTGTTGAGGTTGCAACTGGTGTGCACACTTTGTCACGGTCAGCCATGATTTTCGTTCACTTTCGGCGTCATGCACCACCATGCACCTGGAACGCTTTGAGGTCGGAAGTCGGAAGTTTCAACTAGGAAATATCCCAGTTCCGACTAGTCTCGAACGCGCCATAAGTGGAACGCAGCATTGTCCCAACTTTCCGAGTAGGAAATCCGACTTCAGGGGGCGTTACAGTTGAAAGTTCCAACTGGGAACTCAGAAATTCTGATTTCCCATGTCAAATGGAACATACTATAAGAGGGGTACACACTTAGCTACTAATATAGGCTATTTATGTCAGTTGTTTCCATTTAAACTCCTTTTATTTAATTAACAACTGCTGAGGGTGCATCTGTGTGTAGGGCCTACACTTTGTAATGGTCAGCCAGCGTTTTCGTTCACTGTCAGCGTCATGCACCACCATGCACCTGGAACGCTTTGAGGTAAAAAGTCGGATATTTCAAGTTGGAAACTTCCTTGTTCCTTCTCTCCTGGCTTGGTTTCCTTGCGTGGCCCAATCCCAATGTCCACCCTAAGCACTAAACCATGAACCTTCACAGACTTTACTGACATCACTTGGAAAGTGATTGAGTGCAGGAGGCTGCAAGGGCTCAAAATGCTGTAAACAGGAACAGGACAGCACTTTGCCACAATATCAGGTTACCCTGACCACGCTGAAACATGTTGCACAGTTTTTATTTTATTTTAAGTCCTGCAGGCTCTCGCCCTAAAGAGTGGAGAAGAGGTAAATGTCAATATTCATCAATAATCAATGCATTGTTGTTGGTCAAAACAGCATAATTGAGCTAATAAAGTGTGTAATAAGGTGATTGCATTCCTCTGACTTCATGTGTTCTATGTACTACTGTATCCTAAGTTAAGAAAAATTCTTCTTCTTTCTTCTTTGTACACATCAAATGTAATCACGAGTGTCTAAATGTCTCATTCTAAGGTAATAGAAACATAACGGTTCTTTATGTAAGGTCTTTATACACCACTGAAAACATAGCTATAGTTCTTATATTCCATTTCTGTCAATAAATACTCAGAAATATTACACACTGAACCTTTAACTCAAACTCAGCGATTAAATAATACAGTCTATAGCATTAAATGCATACGCCCTTCGCCAGGGGCGGCCACTGGGGTGGCTACCAGTTTTATCACACTGGCCTCCCCTGGCCCCACCCCCCGCCACTGCGACATTTCCCCCATGTAGCTGACTGGTCAACACTCCATCCTGGCGCTCCCTTGAACTTGACCCTAATGTCACCATCTGTCATGAAAACGGCATAAAACAGTCTGACCCTGACTGGATTTTTGCACAGAAAGTTTCTTTTCTTTGTCTTGCTGAAAACAGTTCACCTGTTCCTATTCTAAGACAAACGAGGTCTATTAACATACTTTACTACTAAATTTGCGCACCTCATCATTTTAAATAAAATATTGTTTCTACTGCTCCCATGAGATTTTGTCAGCTCAACTATGGTAAATTAAATACTCACTGGAGCTGTAGGTGTTTTATTAAATGTCTTGTGTATACACATTAATTTCAATGTAGCTTTTGTTATTTTTTTAAACACGATCTCAACACTGAGAAAGTGTCACTTGTCTCAAAAGTATAAAAAAAATGTAAAAGACTTGCATTTTGCTTACCACTTACAAAACATTACATTAATCACAGGAGTGTATTTAGATGCACTCAACTAGAGAAAATAACCTTTAGATGTAAGTGTTTTTCCAAAATGAGGGCTAAAAACTTTATTTCATTAGTTATATTCTTTAAATATACCAAATGCCATTACCATACATACTTTAAATGAACATGGAGTAATTTAACATTTTGATTATAGATATGACAAAAAATCCTTTCACTGAGCCAGGTTCTTTAAAATGCTATATTGTAAATATTACATATATAAAGTATGTACCTGTGTGTGCCCTCATGTGCACAGACATACTGATTCAACACAAAGAAATTATTCATTACAAGCACTGATATCAGGATTATGCTGCTAACAAATATGACAGCTGTGTGTATGCGCTCATGTGTGTGCTTTCGAGAAGGCAAAGGTCTGCTCGGTAAATATGACAGGAAAAGATAACACGACTCTCACTGGATAATGAGACAGGAAGAATGTTAAGGGAGCCATGGGAGAGACATGTAATGAAGCATTGTTTGCAGGATGAGAATACACACACACACGCACACACATACACAGGTAATGAAGCATTGTAGGGGGTTGAGCCTGGCTGAGGCTGATAACATCCCGTTGTGCCTGATGGAGGACAATGGGCCGTAGAAATGGAACCATACCGTCTGTGCACTAAATTCTACCATCTCCACCCCTCCACACACACACACACACACACACAGATGGATGGACCTGTAAGTGAGACTGAAAGATAAAGGCCAGTCTAAGTAAGAAAAGATGTCTGAAAACGATGTTCCGCCCTTGCTCTTGTTGCGCAGCTTTGGTCCTTGGTCAGCATTGATCACCATCGGCATCGACCCTGAGCCCGATGCATCCCACCAACTAGTTTAATTAAAAGACACATTTTCATAAAAAGGAGAGCCAGGGGATCTCAGTGGAAACAGCTAAATATGGACACCTTCCAGACAAATGTTATGGTAGCTGAGAAATGTTCCAGTGGAAGCACAGCCTAAATTGGTGAATGATTTCTCTTCCTTTTCGTTATGCTACGGTGGTTTTTGTTTGCCAAAAGATTAGCCCACATTCTCCAGAATATTTACCACAACACCTGTTTTTTTAATAGTGTCTGGGAGGTGTATTTGATGCAGGTAGTTAATTATATTGTGAGTGGGTTAACCAAGGCAGACTGGTAAAACTCCCATTGGGCTTTTGTTTCCAACATTCTGCTCTTGTCTGTGATTCTTGCAACTCACACACAGGCAGAGTAGGCAGTAGGACTGCACCTCGACTTGCAACACAAATGAAATTGAATGTTTTATCTGTATGAGCAGATGGAGAACACCCCCTGGAAACTGATGGCACCTCACTGTACAATATAGTCTAGACAGAGTTCTTACCAGCAGCGAGGGTTCAGAAATTATTATGTGGTGTGTTATGTTTGGAACGGCTGTTTTGTTTGCTGGAATAATGAAGTGATATTGATACGGCTCAGGCAACAGAGAAATATGAGTACTGGAAATGGATTCTAAGAGTCAATTAACCCTGGATAGATGGGGGTTGCAATGCACTTGCTTCCAGACACCAGTCTTAAATTTTGGATCTCATGCAAAAGATGCCTGAGGAAGAATGTCTGCTTTCCATTATGAAAAGGCTGGCATCTATTTCCCTGAGATAATTTCAATTATATGAAATAAGCAAGGAATTTTCTAATTAAAAATGTGTCTCGGATATGGTGGACTTGCATCAGGAGGAAAGTAGAGAAAGTACAGCTTACATTTGAAGCCCATTTGTGCTTGCTGTTTAGCTGTACAAGCGGTTACCTGAGGAATAGCCTGCTCATTTTGAAAGAGAATGGGGTGGTGATGACAGTGGATTTGACACATGCCTTTGCTGTGGGAGACCTGGGTTCCATTCCCACAGTGACATCAACAGATGTGTCCCTTAGCAAGACTTAACTCCTAGTTGCTACAGGGGCGTGCAACATTTGACATATAAAGCAATAGAAAGCAAGCCGCTTTGCTAAAGAAAAGTGTCAGCTAAATGACTAGGTAAGAGATTCTTCTATTATAACCCAGACGTGCTGTTTTATGCACAAGTACAGTCAGTCAAACTGCAGAGGAAGCACCTTCATGTCATGTATTTCTTTCGGTTTCTCAGCTCTCTTCTCTTCCTAATGAGACATGTAGGTCGACACTGTAACTCATCAGACGGCCCCACACTGTTCAGCAACCCATCTGTATTGGTATTCCTGGCATCCGGCACACACCCACCACAATCTGGGGCTGCCTCCCCATCAGCCCCATGCCAAATGCTGTGGCCTGGTTTGCAGACAATCTGCTGCCCAGCAGGAAGAAGTGTGAAGAGCCCTGCAGAGTCCCTAGCAGGTTGACCTATAGGGAACAAACCCTCTGCGGCTTATAGGCTAAATTCCAGTCCTCTCTCATATCTACATGGTTGTCACAGTTACAGAAACTGGGCCAATACATCATTGATGTTATTATATTATATTATATTATATCATATTATATAGGTATATTACATAGATATTCTACAAATTAAGTGGCTCTTGCAAGCTAAACATGTAGTATGACAATTATTTAAAATACTACCATGAAGTCTGATGTTATGTTTAACACACACTGATACTGATTCAGTTATTATTACACACACCCACATACCCATGAATGGCAAAATCAGATTATGAAATTAAATAAAAATTAAAAAATAAAAATAAAGGAACCCCCCTCAACAACAAGAGGGTTTATCTCAAGGGGTTTATCCTATTTAATAAACATGTACAAATGTGTAGTATGGTCCTCTCCTCTTATGTAACTAACATGTCAACCTATGATAGCTAAAGCACCTGCTGGCAGATGAAACCAACTAGGGCCGGCTAAGGAAATAGACCATTTAGGGGGGCCTAGGGCCCCACCCTGTGCTAGGGGTGCTGGTTACCCTGAAAAGAGAAAATACAAATAAATAAATAATAAAACAAATAAAAAGAGGCAGATCATCAGGTTAGAAAGCACAGAAGGCTTTACAGATTATTGCTGGTACAGGTGAGTAAACCCAGAGGGAAACTACAACTGAACATTCAATAGGTGGTACTAGAATACCCCCGGTAACACATGACGTTTTTCATCAAGTAAAGAAAACTCCTCTTGTAATCACAAACTGACTTAACAAAGGACATTTTTATACAAATTAATATAAACATTATAGATCTGAAAGACACTTAAACAGCCCTTCTACCTTCTTTTCGTTGTTGCTCAGGCTCTGCAGATAACAGCCCATGCTAACTCACAGGTTCAGTCTGTTGGGAGACCTAATCTGACGACCACATCAAGTGATAGCACGGGAATGAAGTGAAAACAGGACAGCAGATGTGTCCAGAGTCTTTGGTAGGCCAGAGGCATGTTGACTAGAGTAGGTTGAGGGGAAGACATGCATCCCCTCTCAACTCAGCTCATTTCACTCTGCTACTGAAACTCACTGCATTCAGCTGGAGGCTTCACCTCCGATGTGACTGCAGTGTACTCTGCCAAGCATCTCCAGACTTAATGACTTTAGGATCACCTCTCTTTGTCCTCTAAATAACACTCCATTCTGAACAATCAGCTCCTCTTTGATGGGCCAGTACCCCCTGACTGCAACCTCCACGTCATCAATCGGGTCAAACCTGCAGGATAGTAACATTCACTGACTGTCATTTTCTGTGTGTTGTTGAATCTGTAACTGTCTCCTGTCTGTGACATTAAAATAATCAGCCATATTGATGTGCTTAATCGCCAGCTGCTTGTCCATGATACTGCAAACCGTGTGCTCTGTGTGTATAGGGCCAGGATGGGCGCTGGAAATGAAAGCACTGCTTAATGTGTCACTGACAAACATTTCCTGTCCTCGTTTATAGATAACTCGCAGGTTATAATTCTGGAAAGCCAGTAGCATGCTCTGCAAGCGCTTGGGAGCATTAAGATCGCTATGAGGGGCTTGTGATCTGTCACTGATGTGATACTATCTCATCCATACGGATAATGATGGAAACGCTGGCAAGCAAACCCTATGCTGAGACATTCCTTGTCTATCTGTGCATAGCTCCACTCCGTGGGTGTGATAGCCCTCGATGCAAAAGCAATAGGCTGCATGGAGTGACTCTATGCTGTGACGGGTTTTGACAAATCATAGTAGCTCTGCACCAGCATCATTGTCACCAGCTGTTTTATCTCCCTGACAGCCAGTGCCAAAATTTGGGTGTGACGTCAAATGGGGGCAGCATGTCTAAGATAGCTCTGACTTTTTCTGGATCAGATTTGAGACCTGCAGCTGACAGCATGTGGCAGTGAAAATGCACCTCAGACAACTTGAACCTTACTAAAGGACACACATGCACAACATACACTGCTCATACCCATCAACTAGAACATTTCCTGAAGCACATGAGTCCAGCAAGGCAGAGTTAGTCAGCAGAATGCCATTTCGGGTAAAATCAGACTTTACATTTCCAAAAAGAAAGGACAGGAGAAGTAGCCACCACCACCACTGTTGTGAATGTAGAGAAAATCAAGAGAAGGGTGGCATATTCCAAGAAAGACAATGGTTAAATAGAATATTCTTTACTGCGGCTGCAAGCTGTTCTCACAGAAAACATACAAACTAATCATTGATGGAAAAATTGCAGTGAAATGTTCAAAACCAATTAGAACAACACATGATGTTGTGGAAGGAACTGGAGACTCATCTTGACCAAACAATAGATAAAGTAGAAGTGGCACTTGTAGAGGCTGAAAGGAAGAGGTGGCATGAAGTCATAATTATTCATTGGGAGAGAGAAATATTGCCATAGCAGCAAAGGATTCCAGGCATGTCAGATTTTAAAGATATGTACCAGAGATGGAATATTTTAGTTCAACATGCTATTTCTATTTTTTTAATTTGCAATTTTGCACACAGTCCATAGTCTTAGAGTGAACCAAATACAGTAAAACTATTAGACTTGTAAGACTATTAGACTTTTTTAAACTACTTTACTTATTAATGATTACCATTATACCTAGATAAAGACTTGATCATAGCACCCATTCAATACATGTCGTTAAAGCCAAAAATATTCCCTGAAATAATTTTAATTTATACAACAACAAACCATTTCGTTGTCTGATGTTCGCTGTCCGTATATTTACTTTTCACTAATATAGTTTCAGAGGCCAAAATGGCTAGAGTCGGCTCTGAAGCAAACAGTCATTAGGTTTCATCATCTTGTATGATGACTCTGTACCAAATTTGATGGTAATCTATTCAATAGTTTTTGAGATATTTCTCAAAGTCTAAACTGACACTGATGACTGCACCTTGAGCTGTACGCCACTAATGTAGCTATACACATGATAGTGTCTAAGGCATCACGTACGGGTTGATGAAGAGGCATTTTGAAGCTTGATTTTGTGACCAGAGGCAGAAAATAGAAATTAAGGCAATACTGATTAACCTGGGTGGAGCTGAACACATGTAAGCTACAGCTACAGTGAAGTGTTATATAAGCTAAGACAATATTACTGCTTGGTGTTTTGTCCCACTGTGAGTCACATGCATGTCTGATTAAATGTATTTACTCACAGTATGATTTACACTCCCACCTTGCATTGGTTGGATGTGGCATGATCGTTGCTTGACTTCAGTCAGCAAGAAGCCTTCAGAGGTCACTGCAGGGGTGGAGACCACAGCATTTGACATTTACTAACCTTTGGCTTTATTATCAGACACTCTGCAGGAGAGACTACTGAAGACAGAGCATGCAGAAAATTCTACAGATACACATTAAGAGATTTCCTGACCACAAAATCTTCTGTGGCACAAAGCCACACAATTTTCTTTACACCAATGCTGCACGTCACCCCACAGTGTTGGTGACTTCTTGTTCTCTGGTTTTGCGTCTCTTTCAGCACGTGGCTGAGCCATTTCCAATTCTGCCCCTGGCTCTCATTTAATAAACACCACGGCCCCCCTCTGTGGGCTAAATCCCTTGGCGTACCCTGCAACAGCACTGGACAGAGAAGCATGGACTAAATATCGACACTTTTTTGTTGTGATGATGCTTTATGGGGTGCCAGAGCACCCACATATAAAGTTGGTTATCTTTATAATCTTTATATTATGGACAACCAGCCCATTCTCAATTCTGCGGCGTCAAATACCAATGCTTTGTCACGTCCTTCAGCATCTGGTACAAACACACATGGCAGTCTTTATGAGCCTAATGCTAAGTATATCAGAAAAGGTTTTTCCTCTCATCAAAAGGTGGAAAACTTGGGGCACTACAATGAGATGATGGTAATGACAAAAATATTTTAAATTATATTTCTGTCAATTTAAAATGTAATGTCCTTGTATAATTTCTAGCAGTGCAGATGCAGCATCAGTGCATTGTTACATTGTTAAAAAAAAGGCCTGCAGACAGTAATACCACACAGTATTTGTGGACAGATGAAAAAGTAATTTTATTAAGTCTCTTTTTTTTTACTTTAAAAATACAACAATCCATATTTCCTACCATCACCAGTTCATACACCTGCTCTCAGTTTCCTAAAAGTCATACCTTGGCACTCAGGTATCACTGAAACATCCCACCCTCTTTCTTCTGCAGTTTAACAGCACTTGTGGTGAACAACCTTTATCTTGGACAGCCAGGCCTTTCTGGTCAGCTTCAACACAAACACCTTTCTGTGCCTGTGAAAGCACCATCAGTCAACACACATATTCCACCTGCTCTAAACACAGACACACCAATCTGCTCTGCAAACACAAGCATATATTTTAAAATGTAATTTTTGATCTTTGTTCTGTAATTCAAAGTACCCATCGTATCTTCTAACTAAATAACATTTAAACTAACGATTAAAAAGGAGGAAGACAGAAAAAAGGGGAGGGTAGGAGGTGGTAAGATGGAAAGTTTCAAAAGTCAATACCAATTAGGATACTTTCTCACACTGAATCAAGATAAAAGCCACACAAGTTGCCCAGAAACTATTCTAACCACCCAAACTTCAACAATGTTTCTGCTCTACTTTACTTTATTTTAAAATAATAAAACTAATGCATGCAGGTCTTAGAAAAAAAGGGGTTCAAATAAAACACTGACATATGATAATACAATTATAGCACTGTGTATCACGGAGAATGTTTGCCTATTTAGGAGGGTAATGCTGCTACATTAGAGCAGTGCAGTTAATGAAGACAGGTGTTAGGGTAATTACTCAAGTTCTCAAATCTGTAAAGCTGCAAGTCACAAAAGTTTGTGTCACATTTCTGTCTGCTTCGAGTTTTGCTGTCTTGATCCTTGTTTTGGCTGTTAGTTTGAATCTTTGCCTATGTTCTGTTTGATTATGATTGTTCTGTTTTAGTCTGTTCTTTTTTAGTTATCCTAGTGTGCTTTGTGTGTGGTTTCTGTATCTTGGTGCTTGTCTTTGTTTGTCTGTGGTGGTTATGAATCTTGGTCATTCAGTTGTGTTTATGCATTTTGGTCTGGTAATGTCTGTTCTGTCTTGTTGTGGAGTTCGCCTGTGTCATTCTGGCATTTAGCCTGCTTTATCTGTTCTGTGTTTTTGGTTCTAGATCTAGGTTGATTCTTGTCATTTATTCGCTAACCTGTCTGTGTTCCCCCTTTGTTAGCCAGTGTTTGTCATTTCCTTGCAGAGGGCTGTTTCACAAAAACAAGATAGCAGATTAAGCCGGGATTTTCCAGTTATCCTGGCTGAATTATGCCATGACTCTGTTTCACGAAAACAGTAGCACATAAGTTACCATGGCGATTCATTCTGTGCAGCTAGCCTGCTCCAGACCAGGCTAACAGCCAGGCTTGGTTAATCCTGGCGCCTTATCTGTTCGGTTAGTGGTCACGGCGATCAGAAACCAAAGTGTTTTTTTAAGTCATTTCATGTTCTCATGTATGTGTTTAAAATACCACAGGTAGCCTACAAAGACAAAAGAAATAAAAAGTAACATGGGGAGAGTAATGAAACAGCGGGAAAAAGTGTGGCAGGCAGTAGTGGACCAACTGAATATGTGTTGCTAAAAATATCACTGCTCTGAAAAAGTCATAATTATAATGTCAGAAGTTAATGTTAAAAGTGAACATTAGACAATGTCAAATATATTTCTCACACACACAGGTTTCATAGCTGTATAATACTCCCAAAATAGTCCCATTTCACTGGACCAATAAGTACATGCACTGTTTATTCATAAAACAACAGGGAAAGGACACCACAGTGTTTTTTGACATTTGTTTTTCTCCCTGGGATCACTCATCTGCTGCGAGCTTGGAAGAGAAAACATTGATTAATGCATTGTGTTACAGTCATGCTTACAGTGTGCACTGCAGTGATCACGTATCTTTCTAGTTGCTGGATTTCCAATTTCTTTCCAATTTTATCTCCATGTCTAGGTCCAATTCCTGCTGGGGTTTTTGGTGATATTTGATTTTGGTAATTTTTTCAAGTGTGTGCAGTTCAGACATCTGACAGTTTGTAAAACACATATCAATTAGCACAGCAGGAACTCTGCTTTAAGAAAGGTTTATTTGATTTGTCCAAAAAAGTAACTAAGCTTAAACCACATGGTACCTGGCACCTATTTCCAAGAAAAACACCTAAAATAACATACCCAAAATAAATCAGTAATATCTCCTCAACCATTAGGCCTACATGCATAATTCTGGTTTCCTTTGGAAGGTCAGAAGCTAAGGAATATAAATCCATTGGACATCAACATATTTATTTTACCATTACAGACTACATGGAGATGAAATACAGAAAAAATATGATATTTTCATCCTCACCTGTTAAAAAAAGCTATATTTTAATGCAATAAACAATCAAAACCATCATACGTTAGATTATAATGGACCTGCTATCTTCTAATGCACCTGGAATACAACTGTAACTGTACATTTGATGAAAAGAAACTGATAAACATTTATTACACAATCTTTCAAAAATATACCAGGCAAATGTCCATGTTTTTGCTATATTTACTGTTTATATGTTCACTTTTATTGGAAGTTTTCTTCAAAACATTATTTCTCTCCATACAACCATGTTCCAAATAAAGCTTCCAAAACATTGAAATATTGATAAAAACAGTCAATTTATATGACCAAAAGCATTCCCATGCTTTACAGGCCCACAACTTGAGAACAGATCCTACAGGGCTCCAATTGGTCTCTTTCTCTTCTTATTGATGAGACAAATCCTTTCATATCCTGGATGTCTCTGTAGCTCTGACGGGTCGCCAGCAGAGGCCGATAAAGTTTGCCTCCACCAAAGCAAACTCTTTTTCTCTACTTCAATCTGACGAAAGAAACAAAACTTAACACTGAAGCCAACCTCACCAAGATGGCGCCCGCCGGATGTTGACACAAAGGTCAGCTGTAGCGAAAATCGATTACGCCCCCTGTATCGGGTCAGTCCGTTTCTAAGCTGATTACTGCATTACATGTTTATTTATTTATTCATTTATTATGTGAATTTTTTCATCGTAAACCTCTTTATTCGCTGTTACTCCCTGTGTGTTAAGTATGCGCCATATGTCTTTTCCATTTCAGCATCAATAAATCTGTGATTGACCATGTGGTCTCTTGAAGAAAGCTGTTGACGCACATTAATGTGAATTACTTACACCTGGCTTGGCATAGTTGCTCCTGAGCCTGGTTTAGGTTTTGTGAAACTGATAAAGCTAGGATGCACAGACCGAGGTTGATCAAGCCCAGCCTTTTCTGTTATCCTGGATTTCTAAATTCTGCTTTTGTGAAACAGCCCATCATTCCATGATTATCAAAAATGGTCACTGATATATTGTTTGTTTACTAAGTGACAAATTGTTTCAGCACTAAATTACTAATATTTAGGACCATACTTTGTAAAACTGGGAAAAGTAATGTGATTACAGTAACCATTTAGTTAGCTATTTAGTAGTGGCATTGCTGTAATCAATCAAGTTACCCCCAACTGTTTTTAGTAATTAATTAATGATGTGAGAATATAGAGTGTTCTGAGCAAAACAAGAATAAACAACTCAATAATTTTGACTTTGGAGTGGATTCGGTTTTTGGATACAGCTTTGCTAACGCTGTTCATCTTAAGGCCCAATCAGTATCTTCCAAACACACAAGTCACATGCTCAGATTTACTAGAAGTTTACATTAAGTTAAAGAAGTTGAAGAGAAGTTTCAACTCTGATTGGTGACGAGTGCCGATGGTGAAAACAGTAGGAGCATGAAATGACGCAGAAAAGAAACGAGGTCTTAGGAAGAACTGAGCATGGCATGTGCATGAACAAGTCTTCGCTAAACACACATGGGGCTGAGAGCAGAAAACCAATCCGCCCCATTTGTGGGATATCTGGAAACAAACATCCATATTCATGATGGGGGAAGAAAGGTGTCTGTGTGCGACTGTGTGTGCAGGTCACGCGATATGACTCTCCACCTGATACAATGCTGACATTTCGGTCATCACCAGGAGGGAGGATTCGGGTGGAGAGAGGGCAGTACAGCCCTGGATGGTGTCACAGCTTTCTGCTTCAGTGCAGAGCTTTGCATAATTAAACAAGTGTGCATCTTTCTGTCTGACAGTGGTGGAGGGAGTCTGCAATACTTTGGGCAAAGAGCATGAACTTTCCCTTAAGGGAGGTATTATCACATTTCCTAATGTTTACTGGCTGAGAACACTATCTACTCTAAAGAATGAAGGCCTGGCTTCATATATTTAAATGGCAAGTACTGTATACTTGTGTAGGTCATTGTGTGGGACCTGCAGTTTGAGATGCTTTTTTGTTTTTGCCTGTGTGTGTGTGGTTGTGTGGAAGCTCATGTGGAAGGTTGTGAAAGGTTTTGGTTTTTATTACATGTTTTTTTTAAGGATTTATTGTGTAACAAAGACTAAAGTCATGTGACAAGGTATTACTGAAGTTGTGATCAAATGCTGGCGAATCGATTGAGGGTTGAATGTGAAATGCATTTGTGTTCCTGGCTTTTAACTTAGGCATCACATAAAATTTGTTCTCTGTGAATCCTTGTGCGTGTACACAGTCTGAATACCTCGAGGTGACTGCGGGAGGAACAAGGAGAAGGAGAAGACTTTTGAACAATAAAAAATTAAATCATCAATATCCCCAAAAAACATTTCAGTCAATCCTTTTTCACTTTCCACAGACACATCTCTTTCACACTACAATACTCCACTACAGTAGCAAAAACCTGAGAAATCAGGGTGCAACAACAAGTGTCACCATCAGAAATGGATTTGGTTTAACAGCTAAAACTTTATATATTTACACAGTTATGTGCCAGCTCTTAAAGGACAATACTATGAATGTTTAAACCCCTAAATTACATTTTGAATACATGAACATGCTAGGACTCTGTATTTGCTCAGGTGCATTGGTGATAGGGGGTTCAAAACAGCTTTAAAGTCTTGGTCTATTAACCTTTACACCTGTAATCAATCCAAGCCTTATCTTAGTGTATGCAGACAACAAACATAAGCTGTATGCTCATGGGTTATTATGGGTAAGTATAAGGGTAATGTAGCTTGCATCTATTAACAAAAAATGCAGATGTGTATCTGTGATATGCACCTTCAACCTAGCATCAACAAGAAAATTGCACCCAGGATGCATTGCTGTGTGGGACTCAAAAGACACAGCTCACCCAATGTCAACTGCAGCTTCTGTGCACTGGCACAATGAAGCTGTACATATTTGGCATGGACAACAGAGATAAATGATAACTGACTGGGACAACAAACTGCCCTGCTGTGCTGCCGAGAAAAAGAACAAAGAAACAGAAAAAGAAGCCAGACACAAATTTGGTGTAAGTCGATCAAATGAGAAGATATAAATGTAAGGGAAAGAATGATTAGTCTGCTAGTGTTTAATAGGAAATTGGAGGTGAAATGTCCAAACCCCCTTAGCAGCAAGAGAAGAGTAATAGAGACAGCCAAAGCCAACGTGTTCATCTTAGATCAATGCTTTCTAATCCAGGACACATGCAGGCATTAATGATCTCTTAACCTTTCACACCTTTTACTTTAGCCCCCGTCCTCTTAATCTGTGACCTACTCAATGCTGTTTTTCTGAACATCTGAGGTCCCTGAATCCCAATAACGCCATTGGACTGGACAAACAGGAGTTGGCAAATGGTTTACTTTACCTCACAGTGAAAAGTTCTCTCCTCTCCACAGAGGCACTCTCCTCTTGATAAATATCTCACAGTTTAATGACACAATTTTGCTGAAAAGTTCAAGATCATTACCAACCAGAAAGTGAGAGGTGCATATGTTACCAGCGACTAAAAACAATGAGAC
This sequence comes from Lepomis gibbosus, assembly GCA_029875015.1. Lineage (NCBI taxonomy): Eukaryota > Metazoa > Chordata > Actinopteri > Centrarchiformes > Centrarchidae > Lepomis > Lepomis gibbosus. The sequence goes on from JAPMOB010223487.1 coordinate 14,209, forward strand.
TGCCAATTCGCCAATGAAAAATATGGACAAGCTTGGTGTACAGGCTGTTGTATATTTATGGGAGGCCATTTGCTGTAGCTGATATTTGGAATGGATAGCACACTGTGTTGTATCTAAAATTAAATATGAAACCACTAAAGCGAAAACTGAGCATTTGGAGAATGTCAGGCTGGTATTACATGCAGGAAAACAGGTAGAAGCTTGATGACACCTTTTTAGGTGAGCAGATAAAAATGTTTTATGGCAGAGCTCCTCTTGAGATAGGAAGTTAGCTAAAACCAAATATGTATTGGACATTGTCAAAAGTAAATCAGTATAAAAGCCCACCTAACATCAGGGACCAGTACGTGGAAAACCTTTTCTCCAAATTGCGTAAGTACTTCAATGACATCAGCCCACATCAAAACTCACTAGTGAACGGAAAGATGATGATAAACTATCGTTTCTTGAGACTCATGTTTACATGAAGGCTTGCAACATAAACAACCAGAGCAGAACTTCTTTAATTAGGTGTATAGAAAGAGATAAGATGTACCTTTATTGATATAAGAAACATTTGTCAGCAAATGTTTAGTGAATATATAACAGTTATTAATTTTGTAATTTAATTTTTCAGTCAGGAATACATTCTAAAAAGAATATACTAAAACTGTCAGATATGAGGCCCATTATCTTGTCTTTAGGCAGAATTTAATTAAAACTGTTGTGTGTGGTTTTATGCAAGTCCTGTATTGTTTGTGTATGTGTGCAAAGCCTTGGAGTTTTAGAGTGGTGTAAAATAGCAAAGACTCTGAAATAGAAGTTGTTGCCAAAATGTCAAAGTCTGGTAATGTATAGTGATAAAGCTGCTGCTGTTGAATTAAATTTGTTCAAAATGTTAAGTTTTTCTTGCCAAGAAAGCACAATCAGTAAGTGTAACTTGTTGTTTGAAAGACCAGAGGCTGTGTTCCTGCTGGTTTCACTCCTCTGACTCTCTCCACGGCCCAGTATCTTCTGACAAAGAGAGACTGCACAGCTTTTAATAAACACACAGAGAGCTCTGCCACCAAACAGCCCACAGCTCAGACGCATGGGAAACTAAAATTAATGGGTTACACTGTGTTTTCCTATGAGGCCAAGGGTCTTTGCAACCATATACCTCACCACCCAAAAGCACAGTACTGTACATCCTCGTCAATGAGAACTGTGTGCTCTCTAATCAGATTCACATTGATACAATATGAAGCCTATTTGTTTTAGATGCATCTCTACTAAGATATTCACATCCTTTCGATCTGCAGATAATAGTATTTGGTTTCAGTGATAATTATACCAGTATTACAATCAAATTTAAAGGAGTGATTCTCTAAATGTAAGACATCTCATATCCTGTGGATGCATTTCTGTCAAAACATTTCAATGTTATGTTTATAATGTTCCCACTGAATTATATGTATATCAGTGAGATAATGCTAAAAAAAAGTTCCTCTTTTCCAATTTTAACCACAAATTCTCCATTAAGCAATATGAGACATTATTTTCCAAAATGTACTAATTTGTTTTATGAAATTAGGTCTCCATTGCCAAACCACTAAGAAAAACATTTGTCTGTCCACCAAGCTTACCCATACAGAAATTAGTTGTACCAAAAATCAACATAACGTATTGCGCTTGCTTGCTTAACAATAAACATACACCTATATAAATATAAACTTTTCTGATATTGACAGGATAGCCAATATATAAAAAATAATCAGTCTCAATTATACAGAGTAAACACATGAAATGCCCTTCAAAGTTATGACAATAACATTCAAAATGCATTGCCCAAAGTATGTTATGACGGCAAAAGACTACAGTCAAGGACAGACCACATGCATGTACGTGTACTGACAAGTAAAAGAGGAGTACAAACTCAAGTTTGTTCAACTGCCTCTTCTCCTGCTGGTCTGGTCACATTTGTTTACTAAAAGCCTTCATCATTAAAGTGAAGTTTTTCACCGGTGTTTCCTGTAAAATAAGTTCCAGTCATCTATGTTTTGGATGTGTGTACTAGAGGTCTTCACAGGTCCAGTATTCCAAACAATCTGAAACAAACCTGTGAAAAAACCTACCCAAACCTGACCTGCACGAAACAAGTCACACTTCAAAAATTTTTTTGTCTGTCTACTTGTGATAGACTGTCGACCTGCCCAGGGAATATTACACTTCTCGCTCAATGCATGCTGGGATAGACTCCAGCCCCCTACAACCCTGAACAGTACGAGCAGTTTAGAAAATGGATGGCTAAATGGATCTGTTTGATATATCTTCACACTGTGCTCTCTGCCTTTCAGTGTGATGTCACTCCTTTGCCATTAGTGTCCAGAGGATGCTTTTCCAATTCAGAGTCAATCAGGGAGAAAATGAAAATCTCACTGGGCTGTATTATTTATACACAGAGACCCTGCTTTCTTACTGCTGCGATCAGCATCCTGCCCTCATTATGCACACACACGCCAAGACTCACACATATTTTGCATACACATGTTTTTGTAAGACAGAAAGGATTTTCTCTTACAGAAAGATCACAAGGTACCTGGTGTGAATCCTGCTCCTGGCGACTGTGGTAGGCAGATATAGCTACTGTAAAAAAAAAAAAAAAAAAAGTAAAAGCATTGTTTCTGTTTTCTGTGATCTGTCTTTGTGAGAACAGTCAAGTCAAATTTATTTATATAGCACCGTTCATACAATGTAAGCTCAATGTGCTTCACACACACAACAAATATGAACAAACATAGCACAGACTTACAAACATACAAAAGAAAAAAGATCATCCCCTGCCCACCCAACAGCATATCCACCTACACGTACCAAAGACAGAGTGCGACAGAGAGTGAGGGAGACAAACAGAAAGGTGGAGGCACCAGCTAGCCATAGGCCTGAGAGAACAGGTAGGGCTTAAGCTGCTTTTAAAGAAGATAGTTATCATCAAGCAATTTATTCCATAGAATAGGCCCACATTTAAGAGATCAGGGTCTGATGATCTGAGGGTTGTGCAGGGTTTGTAAGTGACAGTGTCCAATGTATAGTGACCTAAGGAGGTAATTGTTTAATGAGGAGCTTTGTGTTTTGGTAAGATTTATAAAAACAGAGCCCCAAAGTTAAATGAGAGTAACCTGAGTAAACTGAAAAAGTCCAACTACATTTAATGTTAAAACTGGGGGGGTAGGAATTTTATTTCAGAAGCACTTTATTATATTTGTTAAAATTCTCTTTACATCGCAACAGCAATAAATAAATTAATTGCTCTGAAAAAAAATCCAGTATCTGTGACTGTCGCAGGATTCTAACAAGCACCAATCATTTAATTCAGACCAAATGAAGTGATTGGCTGGCCTACCTGCCCGTCCTCCTACCTGTGTGCACTTGGCCCATGCACTCATTGGCCCTCATTTATCATTCTTGCGTAGAAACGGGCGTATTTTTGTGCGTGAGATTATGCTTACACTGTTCTCAG